>CM039668.1:16630598-16653098 GCA_022405105.1 Aristolochia contorta | reverse complement strand
TCTTACTCTTTTAGCACACATCCTTATTTGTAAGGTGGG
This sequence comes from Aristolochia contorta, assembly GCA_022405105.1. Taxonomy (NCBI): domain Eukaryota; kingdom Viridiplantae; phylum Streptophyta; class Magnoliopsida; order Piperales; family Aristolochiaceae; genus Aristolochia; species Aristolochia contorta. The sequence goes on along the minus strand of CM039668.1, from coordinate 16,653,059 downwards.
CCCAGCTGGTAGTTGCCTACGAACCAGAATTGTTGATGGCTATGTTCAATTCATTGTGGAGAAAGCAAAAAATGTCTGCTTGAAATGCCCAAATCTCATCAGAGAATTTGTATCCTCCCTTCCTTGTGTCCTGCACTTAGAAATTCTTCTCATGGCATTTCATTTATCCTCTGAGAATGAAAAGGCAACTCTGGCAGCTCATGTATTTTCATCACTGAAAGCAATGGATGTTCCAACAGATGGAAGTAATGTCTTGCAGCTGTCATGCTGGTCGCTATTAGTGTCAAGGATTGGTTTTAGTGCTTCGTCATATGATATCATATTCAAGTACCTGCCCTTCTTGGCTGCTATTGCGCTTGAGGTCCAAATTGAGGGAAAGTCCAGGGAGGTCATCCCTTTCTCACGCAGTTAGAGATTCTGTGCCATCATGGGTATCCATTATGGTTAGGACTATCATGGGTGAAGCAATCAGAGAAGTTACTGGTGTTGCTTGTGTGCTTCCTCAGCTGATCGATGTCACTGTAGTACCTGGATCAGTTTATAGAGATGATCAAGCCTTCATCCAATTAGGTTTGAGCTGGATTGAGTTATGTGACACATTTGCATCAATCCTGGGGCTGTGGAAGGGTAAGAAAGCTGATACAGTCGAAGATCTCATACTTGAAAGATACATCTTCAGCATCTGTTGGGATACTCTTGGAATTGGGACTGTATCTCGTGAGCACCTTTCTTTGGAGCTCAACCCGGAGGATCTTGATATCTCTAACGTGAAATCTTTCTACCAATTTGGCCATGCTCTTCTGAATAACCGGCTTAATCTCTCAGAAGTTGTTATGAGAGCACTCAATCAGTTGCATGCTGTGGATATACCAAGTACGACTGATGAACAAGGGTGGGACCTGTTGAAATATGGAGCTTGGTTTTCCCTTGTGATTTCACTGCTTCATGCTGGATTATGGGGATTTTCTGTAAACAATGCAGTCCCTGGAGTGGAACATCTCTGGACTGAACAGACCCCTAAGGATGTTGAATTCCGTACTCTTGGTTGCACTCTGGTTTCAAGCTTGTTTGAGAATGACCAAGTTGCATGGCTGTTGAAGGTATTGTCATCTTTGCTGACGAAACACTTGCAGGCTCTTCAAGAAGTTTTTATTGCAACTTTGGATCAAAACAGATGCTGTGTGGGTAGATTTTCCCCTCTGCTCCTACTTAAACATGCAGTTTTTCATAAATGCACAAAAAATGAGCTAGTTGACAAGTGTGGGTCATCTGTTTCTGTGCTGGAATCTATTTTCAGCCTGCTGCCAAAATTAGATGAAGTTATCAATAAAGAAGATTCTGGAAGCACAGGGAGGGTCTTTCTTAGTTCATTGCTTCATGGCTTTCCATCTCATTCTTCAACACATAGTGCAGCTCTTATTTCCAGTATTCTCAGTGTAAGAGGCATCATATATACTCTAGATGGCTTTTTGAAAGTGAAAAATGCTGGAGGTGGGGATTTTCTTTTAGACAGGGAAGTACTGGATGGACTTCTTGAGTCAGTCATTGCTGTCAAATCTGATATGATTTTTCAACTTATACACAAGAATTGTGAAGCTATTTATAATAACCTGACCTCATTCCAGAAGGAAAGACAGGATTACAGTTCTCTGTTTGTGATGAAGCACATGGAAAATTTCCTTACAGAGATCAGCTCCAGAGAAGTTATAAATTATGATACCCACGACATGATAATCTTATGTGCTGTAGATTTCATAGAGGATCTGAGAAAAGATCCTTCAAAATCTGAGATTTTTGAATTTTATGTGGGCGCAGGAGAAATTTATGAAGAAGACAAAAAATTGTATGATGGTAAACGTGGGAATCTGTTAGTCCTATTTGACGTACTCAGTGGATGTTATTCTGAACCAGTTAATCTGAAAGTTCTGAACTTCTTTGTTGATCTTTTGGCTGGGGAGATTTGTCCTGGGCTTAGAGATAGCTTACAAAAGAAATTTCTTGCTATGGAGTTGCCATGTCTCTCGGACTGGCTAGAGAGGAGACTGCTAGGAGGTATCAAAGATGCTTCAGGATCTCTTACATGTGCAAAAGGAATCAGTGTTTCACTTAGAGAAGCTACTGTCAATTTCATCTTGTGCCTTGTGTCAACAACTGAGACACTATCAAAGGCTGTCCAATGTCGATTTATAGAAGCTCTACTGACATTGCTTGATAAAGCATTCGTAATTTATGATATTCACTTAGCTAAAGCTTATTTCAACTTTTTAGTTCAACTTTCAAATGGAGAACCTTCAATGAAGCAACTATTGAAAATGATTTTTACTTTGATTGAAAAGCTTGCTGGTGATGAGAATAAACTTCAAGAATTGAAATTCCTGTTTGGCTTTCTTGGGACTGTCCTGAGTGCTTGTGGTGCCAAGAAGAATGTCATGGACAAGTTTTCAGGTAAAAGTTTGTCAAGCAGTAGCTCTGGGGCAGAGACTGCTCTTTCAAGATCTGTTGGTTTAAGGAAGAATTCAGAGACACAAATTCTTCCTTCTAATCAAGGAACTGGGTCCGCGTCTCTTGATTGCGATGCAACTTCTGTGGACGAAGATGAAGATGATGGTACATCAGATGGGGAATTGGCTAGTGTGGATAGGGATGATGATGAGGATAGCAGTAGCGAGAGAGCTCTTGCATCTAAAGTTTGTACTTTTACATCCAGTGGGAGCAATTTTATGGAACAGCATTGGTACTTTTGTTACACTTGTGATCTCACTGTTTCAAAAGGTTGTTGTTCAATTTGTGCCAAAGTATGTCACCGAGGTCATCGTGTTGTGTATTCACGTTCAAGTCGCTTTTTTTGTGACTGTGGAGCCGGAGGTGTTAGGGGGAGCAGTTGTCAATGTTTAAAGCCTCGGAAGTTCACTGGAAGCAGTGCTAGTATTCCTTCACGTGGACCAAACAGTTTCCCTCCACTTTTGCCTTTAGCAGAGGATGGAGATCAAACTCCTGACAGCGATTCGGAACCAGAGGATGATGCTTATATGGATGTTGAGAACCCTTTCAAGCTGTCTATTCCTAGAGAGGTGCAAGAGGCTCTCCCATTATTATTACAAGAAGTTGATGTAGAGAGTCGAGTGCTTGATCTTTGTAACAAGCTGTTGCCAATAGTTATCAGCAGAAGAGATACAAGTCTGTTAAAGGATAGGAAAGTGGTCCTTGGTGAAGATAAAGTACTTTCATACAATGTTGATCTGCTGCAGCTGAAGAAGTCCTACAAGAGTGGTTCCCTGGACTTGAAGATAAAGACAGATTACTCAAATAGCAGGGAGTTAAAATCCCATTTAAACAGTGGTTCTTTGATAAAATCCTTACTTAGCATCAGTAAACGAGGTAGGCTTGCTGCGGGAGAGGGTGACAAAGTTACAATATTTGATGCTGGTCAGTTAATTGGACAACCCACTGTAGCTCCTGTTACAGCGGACAAGACAAATGTGAAGCCTCTTTCCAAGAATGTTGTCCGCTTCGAGGTAGTTCATGTCATGTTTAACCCAATTATGGAGAGTTACCTTGCTGTTGCTGGCTTTGAGGAGTGTCAGGTCCTTACTGTTAATCCACGTGGAGAAGTAACTGATCGCCTTCCCATTGAACTTGCTTTGCAAGGTTCCTATATCCGAAGGGTGGACTGGGTGCCAGGTTCTCAGGTTCAATTAATGGTTGTGACTAACTTGTTTGTCAAGATCTATGACTTATCTCAGGATAATATTAGTCCTATTCATTACTTCACATTGGAGGAGGATTTCATTGTGGATGCTGCTCTTGTTGTAGCTCCCAAGGGAAAGCTGTTTCTACTTGTTTTGTCAGAGCTCGGGTGCTTATATAGGCTAGAATTGGCTATGGGAGGTGAAATTGGGGCTAAGACTTTGAAAGAAATCATCCAGGTGCAGGGTAAAGATAAGCTAGGGAAAGGTCTCTCTTTGTACTTCTCATTGTCACACAAAATGCTTTTCTTGTCTTATCAGGATGGCACTACTTTGATTGGGCGCTTAAATGCAAATGCAACATCTCTGATGGAGGTATCAGCTGTTTATGAGGATGAGCATGAGGGTAAGTTGAGATATGCAGGACTGCACCACTGGAAGGAATTGATTGCTGGTTGTGGGGTCTTTCTTTGCTTTTCAAGTTTAAAATCAAATGCAGCATTTGTTGTTTCATTGAGTCCACATGAGTTGTTGGCGCATAACATTCGTGGCTCAGGAGGTTCTACATTACCTTTGGTTGGAATTACATCCTACAGACCTCTTTCAAAAGACAAAACACAATGTCTCGTTTTGCATGATGATGGCAGTCTTCAGATATTCTCACATGTTCCTCTGGGAGCTGATAATGTGGCTAATGCTCCTTCAGATCAGTCAAAAAAACTAGGATCTGGTATTCTTAAAAATAGAGCTTATGCTTCTTTGACCCCTGAGTTTCCACTGGATTTTTTTGAGAAAACAGTTTGCATTACAGCTGATGTGAAATTTAGTGGTGATGCCATCAGAAACAGTGATTCTGATGGAGCAAAACAGAGCTTGGCATCAGATGATGGTTTCCTTGAGAGTCCAAGTCCTGGAGGTTTTAAGGTATTTTTTTTTTTTACATTCCTGTATTCTTTAATCTCCTGAGTTTTTTCCTCCCTTTCTGTTACAGTAGTTCTCATCCTCTTGATTTTTTCTTACGAATTTTGTCATTCATCTGGTTATTTTTTATTTAAATATAAACTAATGAAGTTATCTAAAAGTATTGCATTTGACAGAAAAAATATATTTTGGTATGCTGATACTACCAGAGAAAAAAATCACTATTTATGCTGTTGTCACGATCTTTATGAAATATTTAAATATAAACTAATGAAGTTATCTAAAAGTATTGCATTTGACAGAAAAAATATGTTTTGGTATGCTGATACTACCAGAGAAAAAAATCACTATTTATGCTGTTGTCACGGTCTTTATGAAATATGAAAGAAACTAAGAGTGCATTTAGCTAAGATCTTTGGAGGCTGAACACTCCTCTTTGGATGAAAGAGCCACCAGCGCTTCGCTCGCTGGTGTGAGCTCTGGTCTTTGGATAACAAACGTGTTTGGATAGACTGCTTTGAAAAAGCTCCAAAATGAAACTTTTCTAGACAGGCCTCTCTCAAAAAGTTCTCTGAAAAACCTCCTTCAAAGAGAGTAGTCTCTCTCTCTCTCTCTCTCTCTCTCTCTCTCTCTCTCTCTCTCTTGCATACAACATTTTTATCAATTTTTTCCTCCAATGGATGAATACCTTACAATATAATGCTTTGTTTCTCTCATTTCTTTTTAATATTAAATATGCTTTTTATTTTCTTTCTTTTTCATGATGGAAAACCAAAATGACATGCTTCTAATATTTGTGTCTCAGATAACAGTATCAAACTCCAATCCTGATATTGTGATGGTTGGTATTCGTGTGCAAGTGGGTAACACTTCATTGAGCCATATCCCCTCTGACGTCACCATCTTTCAAAGAGTAATCAAACTGGATGAAGGTATGCGGTCATGGTATGACATTCCCTTCACTGTTGCTGAATCACTTCTTGCAGATGAAGAGTTCACAATCTCTGTTGGCCCAACCTTCAATGGATCTGCTTTGCCAAGAATAGATTCGCTAGAAGTTTATGGTCGGGCTAAGGATGAGTTTGGTTGGAAGGAGAAAATGGATGCTGTTCTTGACATGGAAGCCCATGCTCTTTGTTCTAGTTCTGGAATAGCAGGAGCTGGTAGGAAAGGGCGATTGCTGCAAATGGCTCCGGTGCAGGAGCAAGTTGTTGCAGATGGCCTCAAGCTTCTATCTAGATACTACTCTTTGTGCAGATCCCAGGCCTGTGCTGATAGTGATAAAGTCAAGGTAGAGCTAAGCACTCTAAAATGCAGGAAGTTGCTGGAAGCAATATTTGAAAGTGACAGGGAACCATTGTTACAATCTGCTGCTTGCCATGTACTTCAGGCTGTTTTTCCAAAAAGGGAAGTTTACTCTCAGGTACAAATTTGCTGCTTTTATATATTGAGTGTGACACTGTAGGCATGTGAGTGTTATCTTGAGTCATACACGAACGCATGCTAAACTGCCATGTTTCCCATGCAATGGAAAATAAATTCATGAGTTTCTTATTACAGAAACTGTATGAGAGGTAGAACATAATGGGACATTGTTCTTTTCCCCTTAATGGATTCTCTCTAAGTGTTATGAACAAAAGATTTTCTTTTTCTCCTCTCCTCTTCCTTACTGTGCACCACTTTGCACATGTATCCATTCAGTGGTCTGGGATTGTGGATGATGGAATAATTTTACTCTCTTTGTGTCACTAATCAGTTCTTTATTTTGAGTTTATCTGAATATTTATTCATGTGAAACTTCTTTGTAACAGGTGAAGGATACCATGCGGCTTCTTGGGGTGGTAAGTTCTTCTCCAATGCTTATTTCACGGTTGGGAGTTGGTGGTGCTGTAGCAGGTTGGGTTATTCAAGAGTTTACTGCACAAGTTCGTGCTGTGTCAAAAATTGCATTGCACCGGCGAACAAATTTGGCTTCCTTTCTGGAAACTCATGGTATGCCTTGGGGTCTAAATATTATTTTGCCAACTATTAAAATATATAATTGTCATTTTTTCCCCAAAACTCCTTTTCTTGGTTATATATTTTTACTTAAATTAATCTTTTTATATAGATTTTTATGTACCCTTGTTTCTTTCTGAAGGAACTCAAGTAATTGATGGTCTGATGCAAGTTTTATGGGGGATTTTGGACTTGGAGCAGCCTGACACCCAAACAATAAACAACATTGTAATACCCTCTGTGGAGCTCATCCATAGTTATGCAGAATGCTTGGCTTTGCATGGAAATGATGGAGCTGGTCGTTCTGTTAAACCTGCAGTTGTGTTGCTCAGGAAGCTACTTTTTGCTCCATATGAAGCTGTGCAAACTTCTAGCAGGTTTTGTCTTCCACTTCAATGTGTCACAACTTTTTCTATTCTCCCTACTGGCATGATGAAAATAGGTACTGAAATTCACTGAAAATTTCCATTTCAGCTTGGCCATATCTTCAAGGTTGCTCCAGGTTCCATTTCCAAAGCAGACCATGTTAACTTCTGATGATTCTGTAGAGACCACTTCATCAGCACAAATGACTTCTGCCATCCATAGTGCAACTGGTGGAAACACTCAAGTCATGATTGAAGAGGACTCAACAACATCTTCTGTCCAGTACTGTTGTGACGGCTGCTCTACAGTTCCCATTCTTAGACGCAGGTGGCATTGTAATGTTTGTCCAGATTTTGATCTATGTGAGGCTTGTTATGAAGTAATGGATGCAGATCGCCTTCCTCCACCTCATTCCAGAGACCATCCCATGTCTGCCATTCCTATAGAAGTTGATTCAATGGGTGGAGAGGGCAACGAAATTCACTTCTCCATGGATGAGTTGAATGAACCAAGCATTTTGCATGTTGCTTCAGACATCAGTGTACAGAATTCTCCTCCACCTGTTCATCTATTGGAGCACAATGAAGCTTCCGCAGAATTCCCTCCTGTGGTTGACCAGAGAGTTGTGTCAATTTCCGCATCCAAGCGGATAATGAACTCTCTTATACTACGTGAGCTAGTCACAGAGCTGAGAGGGTGGATGGAGACGACTTCAGGACATCGGGCTATTCCTGTTATGCAACTCTTTTACAGACTATCATCTGCAGTAGGAGGACCTTTCATGGATACCTCTAAACCTGAAAATCTGGATCTTGAGAAATTTATCAAGTGGTTCATGGATGAAATCAACCTGAGTAAACCTTTTGTAGCCAAAACACGCTCCTCTTTTGGAGAAGTTCTTATAGTTGTCTTCATGTTTTTTACCTTAATGCTTCGAAACTGGCATCAACCAGGTAGTGAAAGCTCTTTACAAAAGTCAACAGATAACCCAGAGAAAGGGGTTGTCCAGATTCCATCCTCAACTTCATCGGCTTCACCTTCCATTGATGATCAGGAGAAAGAGGAATTTGTTTGTCAGTTGCTTCGAGCTTGTAGTTTATTGAGGCAACAAATATTTGTGAACTACCTTATGGACATCCTGCAGCAGCTTGTTCATGTTTTCAAGTCTCCACCAACTAATCTCGAGGCTTCTCATGGTTCTGCTGCTAACACGGGATGTGGTGCCCTACTTACCATTCGGAAAGAATTGCCAGCAGGAAACTTTTCACCTTTTTTTTCTGATTCTTATGCCAAAAGCCACCGGTCAGATTTTTTTATGGACTATCACTGTTTGTTGCTTGAGAACACTTTCCGCCTAGTGTACAGCTTGGTTCGACCAGAAAAGAAAGACAAATCTGTTGAAAAGGATAGACATGATAAGTCTCTTTACAGGACTCTTCCTGGAAAGGATTTGAAGCTGGAGGGGTATCAAGATGTTCTCTGCAGCTACATCAACAATCCACATACAACATTTGTGCGGAGATATGCGAGAAGGTTATTTTTACATTTATGTGGTAGTAAAACCCATTATTACAATGTGAGAGATTCTTGGCAGTTATCAAATGAAGTTAAGAAACTTTATAAGCTTGTTGATAAAACTGGGGGTTTTCAAAATCCTGTCCCATATGAGAGAAGTGTGAAACTGGTTAAGTGCCTGTCTGCAATATCAGAGGTAGCTGGAGCCAGACCTAGGAACTGGCAGAAATATTGTTTGAGGCATGGTGATGTGCTCACCTTTTTGATGAATGGAGTATTCACTTTTGGAGAGGAGTCCGTACTTCAAACTCTTAAGCTTCTGAATTTGGCATTCTATACAGGGAAAGACATGGGTCAGTCCACACAGAAAACTGACGCAGGAGAGGGAGGATCTAGCTCTAATAAAGCAGGGGGACAGTTTGATACAAAGAAGAAGAAAAAGAGTGATGATGGTAATGAAAATGGTTCTGAAAAAACGTTCATGGATATGGAGCCAGCAGTATATGTCTTCAGTGACAAAGATGCATCTACTTTAAGACGTTTCATTGATTTATTCTTATTGGAATGGAATTCCTCAGCTGTGAGACTTGAAACAAAATGTGTTCTTTATGGGGTTTGGCACCATGGAAAACAACCATTCAAGGAAACTATATTGAAGGTACTTCTGGAGAAGGTAAATTTTTTACCGATGTATGGCCAGATATAGTTGAGTACACTGAACTTCTAATCTGGCTACTGGGGAAGGTGCATGAAGGTACTATGAAGCAACAGGATACTGAACTTGTAACACGATGTCTAACTCCAGAAGTGATAAAGAGTATATTTGACACACTCCACTCTCAAAATGAGCTATTAGCCAATCACCCAAATTCGCGAATCTACAACACTCTGAGTGGCTTGGTAGAATTTGATGGTTACTACCTTGAAAGTGAGCCTTGTGTAGCTTGTAGCTGTCCTGAGGTGCCTTACACAAAGATGAAGCTTGAAAGTCTAAAATCTGAGACAAAATTCACTGACAACCGAATAATAGTTAAGTGTACTGGGAGCTATACTATTCAGACTGTGACCATGAATGTTCATGATGCTAGAAAGTCGAAGTCTGTCAAAGTACTGAACTTGTACTACAACAATAGGCCTGTTTCTGACTTGTCTGAATTGAAGAACAATTGGTCACTTTGGAAGCGTGCCAAAAGTTGCCACCTTGCTTTCAACCAAACAGAACTTAAAGTGGAGTTTCCTATACCAATTACAGCTTGCAACTTCATGATTGAGCTGGACTCATTTTATGAGAATCTACAAGCTTCCTCCCTTGAATCATTGCAGTGCCCACGTTGTAGCCGATCAGTTACTGATAAGCATGGAATATGTGGCAACTGCCATGAAAATGCCTATCAATGTAGGCAATGCCGTAACATAAATTATGAGAATCTGGATTCGTTTCTTTGTAATGAGTGTGGGTATAGCAAATATGGACGGTTTGAATTCAATTTCATGGCAAAGCCAAGCTTTATTTTTGATAATATGGAGAATGATGAAGACATGAAGAAGGGATTGGCAGCTATTGAGTCAGAATCAGAAAATGCTCATCGGAGGTACCAGCAACTTCTTGGATTCAAGAAGCCTCTGCTAAAAGTAGTTTCTAGCATTGGTGAAAACGAGATTGACTCTCAGCATAAGGATTCTGTCCAGCAAATGATGGTGTCTATGTCTGGTCCTTCTTGTAAAATAAACCGTAAAATTGCTCTGCTTGGTGTCCTATATGGCGAGAAGTGCAAGGCTGCTTTTGATTCTGTCAGCAAAAGTGTGCAGACGCTCCAAGGGCTGAGGCGGGTTTTAATGAGTTACCTGCACCAGAAACATGCTGATAGTAGAGTGTCAACATCATCTTTTGCAGTCCCTAGGTCACCAACTAACTGCTATGGTTGTGCTACAACATTTGTTACTCAGTGTCTTGAGCTGCTACAAGTTCTTTCAAAGCACTCAAACTGTAAGAAACAGCTCGTGAGTGCTGGAATTTTGTCCGAGTTATTTGAGAATAATATCCATCAGGGCCCAAAAGCAGCTCGAATTCTGGCAAGAGCTGTTCTTTGTGCCTTCTCTGAGGGAGATGCTACTGCAGTGGGAGAGCTGAACAATCTAATACAGAAGAAAGTTACTTATTGCCTTGAACACCATCGGTCAATAGACATAGCAGTGTCCACATGTGAGGAGTTATTGTTACTATCAGAGACTTGTTCTATGGCAGATGAGTTCTGGGAAGCAAGGTTACGAGTCGCTTTCCAGTTATTGTTTTCTTCCATTAAGTTGGGTGCCAAACATCCTGCTATTTCTGAGCATGTTATCTTACCATGTTTGAGGATTGTTTCTCAGGCCTGTACTCTTCCAAAGCCTGAGGCTGTGGACAAAGAGCAAGGGACAGGAAAGTTACCTACAGTTCTACAGCTGAAAGATGACAGTAGTACTAATGCATCTGCATCTCCAAGTGGTCTCACTAATGCGAACAAGTCCTCTTCAGAGTTGTCTGAGAAGCACTGGGATGACAATCGTAAGGGACAGGATATACAGGTGCTGAGCTACTCAGAGTGGGAGAAAGGAGCTTCATATATTGACTTTGTTCGAAGACAGTATAAAATCTCGCAGGGGGTTAAAGCTACTGCTCAGAGGTCTCGGCGAGATCCCCAAAGAGTAGATTACATTGCACTTAAGTATGCATTGAAATGGAAACGCCGTGCAAGCAGGAGGATAAATAGTAGTAACTTCTCTGGATTGGAGCTGGGTTCCTGGGTCTCAGAGCTAGTCTTGAGTGCTTGTTCACAGTCCATAAGGTCAGAGACATGTTCACTGCTTAGCTTGCTTTGTGGGCAGAGTTTGTCCAGAAGGTTCCAGTTGCTCAATTTGCTTATAGGACTCCTTCCATCAACCCTATCGGCAGGTGAAAGTGCTGCAGAATATTTCGATTTGCTCTTCAGGATGATTGAGTTGGAAGACGCTCGGTTGTTCTTAACTGCAAAGGGTTGTCTGACAACAATATGTAAGTTGATAAGCAAAGAAGTCAGTAATATAGCATCTCAAGAAAAGAGCCTTCATGTTGACATATCTCAGGGATTTATCCTTCATAAGCTTATTGAGCTCCTCAGCAAATTTTTGGATGTACCGAGGATCCGATTCAGGTTTGTAAAGTTTTTTCCTGCTTATGTTCTTTCCTTGTTCGCAGTTATCATTGAATTGAGTCATATGCTGCTTGCTTGTAGATTTATGAGAGATGAGTTGCTCTCTGAAGTTTTAGAGGCTCTTCTTGTCATTCGAGGGCTGATAGTGCAGAAGACAAAACTGATAAGTGATTGCAATAGGCTTCTGAAAGAACTACTTGATGATCTTCTGCTTGAGAGCAGTGAAAATAAACGGCATTTTATCCGTGCATGTATCTCTGGCCTTCAAAATCATGGAGAAGAGAGGAAAGGAAGGACTTCTCTGGTAAGCGGTGATATTCATTGTTTAATTTACATTAATGGTTTCCTTGAAGTTTGTACGGTTGAATCAATTTTTCCTTGCAGCTGTTCTCTGTCATGATTTTTTTTGTTCTCACCAATCAACTAATGCAGTAGTTATTCACTTTTTTGTGCTTTTATCATCGGAAATCTGAAACTTGTGTTTTATTTTTTCCTTGCAAGTGATTTTAGTTGATCATTTTGGTATGACTTACAAAGTTTCTACTTCCCTTTGCAGTTTATTTTGGAGCAACTCTGTAACATTATCTGCCCTTCAAAGCCTGAGCCCGTTTATCTTTTAATTCTGAACAAAGCACACACACAAGAAGAGTTTATCAGGGGCTCCATGACAAAGAATCCTTATTCTAGCGCTGAGATTGGTCCCTTGATGCGAGATGTGAAAAATAAGATCTGTCATCAATTAGATCTGCTAGGTCTTCTTGAAGATGATTATGGCATGGAATTACTAGTAGCTGGTAATATAATTTCTCTGGATTTGAGCATTTCGCAAGTATATGAACAGGTTTGGAGAAAGTCACACAATCAGACAAGCACTCTAGTCGGTTCTGGTGGCTTCAGTGGTACCAGTACCAGAGACACCCCCCCGATGACTGTGACATACCGACTTCAGGTGTGTGTCCATTGCAATCTATGCATCTTATGACTTTTTGCTTGTGTTTGGCTGTATGTTCTGATCTGTATTCCTTATTAAGGAGAAAGTCTCCCAACAACAGGTTATTGGAGGGAGTACAGTTCTGTCACTTGATCTTGTTTTATTTCTTCTATTTTCTTCCTGTTGTAACTTATGGTGTCACCTTTCTCTTTTACTACACTCCCTTGTCATCCGTTGCTAACAGAATGTCTTTTATTACTTTTGTAGGGGCTGGATGGTGAAGCCACTGAGCCAATGATTAAGGAACTGGAGGAAGAAAGAGAGGAATCTCAGGATCCTGAAATTGAATTTGCAATAGCTGGTGCAGTTCGGGAATGCGGGGGTCTTGAAATAATTTTGGGCATGATCCAGGTGGGCACACGCTTATCTTACTCAAAATATGCAGCACTTCTTTTCTGTTATTTGTTATTTTTTTTCCTATGACTCGAGAAACATAATGATGTGGAATCTAATGATTTGTGTAAAGTGAAATAAAAGTCCATCGGGCACTTATGCTATTTGTGTGCTGATGGTTGAAATATTGCTCTACATTTGTACTGATTGAGATTTATATTCTGCCTGGTGAAACTAATTGCTCTTTACTATCTATCTGTCTATCTGGGTGTACGACCACATATTGATCTGATTAGAACCTTAAATTTCTACTCGTTTCCTTAGTCTGGTTAGTCACTTTTTATGTATAACAATTATGTTGATGTCTACAGCATCTGCGAGATGATGAGTTGAAATCTAACCAAGAAGAATTGGGATCTGTGCTGAATCTCCTGATGTATTGCTGCAAGATACGGGAGAATAGACGGGCTTTGCTGCGGTTAGGGGCTCTTGGACTTTTACTTGAAACAGCAAGGCGCGCCTTTTCGGTGGATGCCATGGAACCTGCTGAAGGGATCCTTCTAATTGTGGAAAGTTTGACAATAGAAGCCAATGAAAGTGATATTGGTATTACCCAAAGTGTACTGGTGACAGATGATGAAACTGGGGCTGGTGAACAGGCCAAGAAAATCGTTCTCATGTTCTTGGAGAGACTTTGTCACCCTTATGGTCTTAAGAAGTCAAATAAACAGCAGAGAAACAATGAAATGGTGGCAAGAATCTTGCCATATTTGACTTATGGACAACCAGCTGCTATGGAGGCCCTCGTTCTGCACTTTGACCCATACTTGCAGGATTGGGGTGAATATGATAGGTTACAGAAGCAACTCCTAGAGAATACAAAGGATGAAGGTTTGGCTGAAAAAGCTGCCAAGCAGAGGTTTGCTCTGGAGAATTTTGTGAGGGTCTCAGAGTCATTGAAGACAAGCTCCTGCGGGGAGAGACTGAAAGACATTATCTTAGAGAAGGGGATAACTGCAGTTGCTGTTAAACATTTGAGGGATAGCTTTGCATGTGCTGGACAAGCAGGGTTTAGGACAAGTGCAGAGTGGGCTTTTGCATTGAAGCTTTCATCTGTACCACTGATCTTGTCAATGCTTAGGGGGCTTTCCCGTGGACATTTAGCAACACAGAAATGTATTGATGATGGGGAGATTTTGTCATTGCTTCATGCACTGGAAGGGGTCCCAGGAGAAAATGAGATAGGAGCCAGGGCTGAAAACTTGTTGGACACACTGTCTGATAAGGAGGGTAAAGGAGATGGCTTTCTTGGAGAAAAAGTGCGTATGTTGCGGCATGCGACTAGGGATGAGATGCGACGGCGGGCCCTAAGGAGGAGAGAAGAGTTGCTTCAGGTAATGTTACGTTTTGTTTGGTTATTGCTTTATGATCTTGAGTAGTTTTTGTCTGTTTTATTGTTGGATGTTCTATTGCATGCTGTGGTGATGGTTCTTGTCAAATCTTTTGCACGTTTTGAGATGCCAGAATGACAAAATTACTATTCAGAAAAGAAAATAACTAATTCGTCAAGGTGTCTGAGGGTTATATCATAAAACCGTTGTACAGCATATCCATATGTTGGACTTAATCGGAGAAGTTTTTTTTGATGGGCTGAGTTTTCCTTTCTCTCTGATGGATGCCGATGTTACCAAACGTTCCTTTAAATGCATGACTTGAAATGGCTTATCAATTGCTTATTTAATTGTTTCCATCTCTCCAAAATGGAAAAAAAAAATCCTGATGTTTGTTGAGATAGGATACTGGTTTCTGTCAATAGGCTTCAAAGCATTTCCCTGATTTATTCGTGGTTATGCAACTGGGAGCGGGAGAAGGGGATGTCATAATTGGCTTTTGAATAAGATAATGTTTTCATTTTTCTTTTTAATTAAAAATTATTGGGAATCGACTTGGGTACCTGAAAATCCTAGTTGGGTTGGCCGAGTCAGACTGTGTTGGATGTCAGACTTGGCTGGACTCGGTCGGTGTCGTAGAAGATGAACCCATCTGAAGAAGGGGGAAGTCTCTCTCCGACTCGACCGCGGCAACCAAAAAACCGAGTCGATGGTCTGGTTGCACAACCATGGATGTATTGCCCTATCTTTTCTTCATCATCTTCTTCTACTTCTTCCTTTTCTTTTATCTCGTCATTCTTTTTGTTATTTCTATAAGCTAACTGGCTAAAACTTGCTTTCCATTTTAATTAGGGGCTTGGAATGAGACAAGAGGTAGCTTCTGATGGAGGGGAGAGAATTGTTGTTTCACGGCCTTTTATTGAAGGTCTGGAAGATGTGGAAGAGGAGGAGGATGGGCTAGCCTGCATGGTTTGCCGTGAAGGGTACACGTTACGTCCTAATGACATGTTAGGAGTTTACTCTTACAGCAAGAGAGTAAATCTTGGTGTTGGCACCTCTGGCACTTCAAGAGGGGATTGCGTTTACACTACTGTGAGCCATTTCAACATCATTCATTTTCAGTGCCATCAAGAAGCTAAGCGGGCCGATGCTGCTTTGAAAAATCCAAAGAAGGAGTGGGAGGGAGCAACATTAAGAAACAATGAAACCCTCTGCAACTGTATATTTCCCTTGAAGGGTCCATCTGTTCCTTTGGCACAGTATGTTCGGTGTGTTGATCAGTACTGGGACAATCTAAATTCCCTAGGACGTGCTGATGGAAGCCGTCTCCGGTTGCTTACATATGACATCGTGCTGGTATGGCCCCTTTATCAATTGCTGTCTAGGTTGTTAGAACTAATGCATACTATCCATCGAATCTAGGCGCATGTTCTTCCCTGTAAATCTCCCGTGTAGATAAGTTAGATTTAATGCTTGCAACCCAGGCACATGTTCCTTGCTGTGATTTTTCTTCAGCATATTTGTTCCTGTGCCTGGTTTGGGACGTATATCAGATGATTTGGACGTTGGGAGCTCTTACTTGCTGCATCATGTTAAAGTTGGCACAAAATTCTGTGACTTACATGTGCTTGCGCTCTTTTGTACCATGCAGATGTTAGCCCGGTTTGCAACTGGTGCTTCTTTTAGCACAGATTGCAAGGGTGGTGGAAGGGAAAGCAACTCGCGCTTTCTCCCATTCATGATCCAGATGGCTAGGCACCTTCTCGACCAAGGTGGCTCCAACCAACGAAAAGCAATGGCGAAATCTATAACTGCATACTTATCCTCTATTTCTCTCTCTGATCCCAAGCACTCTCCATCCTCTGGTGCTCGGGGTTCTAATGGAACTGAAGAAACTGTTCAGTTTATGATGGTCAACTCTCTCCTCTCTGAATCCTATGAAGAATGGTTGGAGCACCGCCGTGGATTTTTGGAACGAGGGATTTACCATGCCTACATGCAACACTCGCATGGTCGTATGACCCCTCTTCGACTGTCTGACCCTACTGCTGTTGTCCGATCAGAAGGTTCATCATCAGATTCTGGTGAGAGTAACCTCTTTCAGATCATATTGCCAATGCTTGTGTACACAGGTTTGATCGAGCAGCTTCAAAAGTTCTTCAAGGTGAAGAAAACTGGGAATTTGCCCCAGGGCAGAAGTGAGGGTACGTGTGCAGAATCGGAGGGGACGAAGGCAATGGCGGAGGGTTAGAAGGCTGGGAAGTTACAATGAAGGAAAGATTGGTGAATGTGAAGGAGATGGTTGGGTTCTCAAAAGAAGTTTTATCATGGCTGGAGGACATGACGTCCGCCTCGGACTTGCAGGAGGCGTTCGATGTGATGGGGGCCTTAGCTGATGTACTGTCAGGTGGTTTTACGCGTTGCGAAGAGTTTGTTCAGTCAGCAATAGGCATGGGAAATGCAAGTCGATGAAAATATTGGGAGTGTGTTTACTTGTGCCATCCTTGAATGGGAAAAACGCCAAGTGAACTGTGCTTGTTGTCCTTGAGCCAAAATGAGAACGAAAATTTTGCGGACCTTCCACTGATTAATGCAATATATACCAAAGTTCTTTCCCGAGTACGAGATGCTTGCTTGCCAACAATTCTAAGACGTGCCTCCATTGGATGGATGACGTTTCTGCTACGTCCTAGTACAGTATGATATTATCTAGATTACTGCGACAGCCATTATCTTCTCAGTTAATTAAACTAAAAAGCTGAAAGTAATAAGAGAAGCTGGAGCAGCATGTTCCCGCGATTTCGCCCAGTCCTGGCCGGAAGGACCGCGGCAGGGACCGGGTTCAGCACGTGACGGGCAAAGGTCGAACCTGACGGGCCGTTGGACTCAAGTCAGCGAGGTGGTGATCGCATGACGTGCTATGCTAACCCTGTGAAACCCTCGAGGTCCGTCGGGGGGCTCCACCTCCACGCCACGACGAACCGAACCGACCTCCTACCCTTCCAAAGTAAGCCCCTTTTTCTTTCTGGGCTCGACACTCCACATGCGTGCCGGCTGCCCCGAACCCTTCTTCCATCTTTACTTGGAACATTAAACCCCTTGGGCCCTCTCTCTCCCATCCCCATCCGTCCACGTGGACGCCAAAACCGCAACCCGGCCTGTGGCTATCCCACCCCCTGCACGGCCAATAATATGTGAATTTTTTACGGGCCCCGTTCCACTGACCTTTCCCCACGAGTTTCTCTTCATTTATTTCTTTTTCTTTTTCATTTATTTCTTTTTTTTTTTTTTTTTTGCCTAAAACGGAGAACGAGGGAATGTAGTAAGGAAACCGGAACGGAAATATCTTATGCTCGCTGTTGATCCCCCTCGTACGCCGTTGGGCCCCCCCTCCCCTCGTCTTCTGCATTTCTTCCTCACGATTCACGGCGGCCATGGTCGTGATCGCTGAGACTCCGGTCGCCGCGACCAAACAAAAGAACAAGTTGCCCCTGCCGGTTATCAACCACCGGGCCGGCGAGGTGTGGCTGCCTGCATTTTCTCCTTGCCGACTCTCGCTCGTCGTTTAATTTCCCGGTGAAATTCGTCAGACTGTGTATGGTGACTTCGATAAAAGAAAAAAAAACATGCTGTCGTACTTCACCGCCCCAATACTGCACCTGCAACTTCACTGCCAGATAATCTTTTGTTCCAAACCAGATAATGTTGTACGAACGGCGGCGGCGTAGAACAAAAACTTTTTTTTTTTTTCTTCCCAGTCTCCTCGAGGACATTCACTCGTCCCTGAATGAGTGAATGCCGAAGCAGCAGAACGCCCCGCCGGGTTTCCTTCCACCGCACCAAATTAACTGGAGTGTTTCCTCCCAAGACGGGAGAATCAATACCAAGACTACAACTCAGTCTCTGACAGAGAAGAAACACGCGCAGAAAGACGGAGGAACAAAGGCGACGACGCACTTCCCATACGTATTAGAAATGTTCCTTTCGTCTCTTCTATTTCATTAATGAACTTCGAAAAACGACAATTCATATAAAAATTGAAAAAAAAAAAAGGGAGAAGAGGAAGAAGGAAAATGGAAGACAGTTAGTTTCGACCGACACAAGCAAACCAGACACATCGAAAGACAAACTTATGATGGGTAAAACGAGTAAGATAGAAGAAGAATAAGAAGAAGAAAAAAATTTACACAAGAGTACTTTACATCTCCAGATACGTTTTGATTTTGCACATTTCTTTTCTCCCTGTTTCAGGACCTAAATTTTCTGTTAAGAGAAAAAAAAGGGTCACGGCAGGTAGAGGCTCTGATCGGCGTCTACCCACTGAGGCTGGCCCCAACAATAGGACTGATCAAATGATGAAGTCAAATCAAACAGACCTTGGTCCCCGTTAGGCTGCCAGTCTAACGCCGCCGTCATCCCGCCGTTGCTCTGCCTTCCTTGCAGCGGCGGCAAATCAGCGGGGACTGTTTGATCGAGGAACCCCGTCGTGAATTCTTCCATCTTAAGCTCCTCCAACATGCCGGGCACCTTGTTATTGTCATCGTTGGGCTGCTGTTGATGAGTACGGAAAGGAGCAGAGACATCGGAAAAACCGTACCCTAACATGGTGGTCGGAGTTGTGGCCGTCATCAAGCTCGTAAAGTTGCAAGCGGAAGAGAAAGCGCCGGGTTCGGAGGCTTTATCCATAGTCTCCACCAAAGGCGCCGGGAATTCGCCGGAGTTGGGGTTCTTGGCGGGGAAGTCACCGAACTGGATCAGATCGGAGGCGGAAGAGGTGGACACCTCCGTGGTGGTCGCCGTGAGAGTCGAGCTCTCGCTACTGGAATGCGAATTGGTCTTGCGCTCCTTCTGAGACTCCTGCGATTGTTTGGACTTGGATCGCTTTGTCTTCCTGCATCCTCCACCGACAGGAACGTTACGTAACACTCCACCTTTTGTCCAGTACCGCCGACAGCTTTTGCAGAAATGGCGAGGCTGGGAGAGATTGTAGTTGTTGTAATAGCAGAATTTCGTGTTGAGAGAGTCGCAGCGGGGACATTTGAGTGCCTGGCCGGGGTGCGGCCTCATGCGACGTTCGCCGGCCAAGATCCTGCCGGCCCCGCCCCCAGCCGCCGTCGCCGATCGCAGATCTTGCATTTCTAGACGGATTCGCCTCAATCACTCCAGAAACCGCGATTTCCGCGCCGAATTTCGCCTACAGTCCGTCTCAGTCGCGATTCTCCGACAAATCAACTAATCAATTGAAAAAAGAAAAGAAAGAACAAGTCTCCAGTACCAGACGCGCCAAGAGACAGAGCAAAAGAGTCCTGGAATTACGAAAATTTCAGGTTGTACAGATCGATCGGAGAAGATCTAGGAGAGCCACCGGCGGGAGAATCACCCTGCGAGGATTTGCCACATCCGCATTTTCAAGTGGTTATCCGGGATTCCTCTGCGAACTGCCCCCTCACTCATCCATATAGCGTGGGGACTTCTCTTGGGAGCCAAGGAAGCAAAAGCAAATATCCCTCTCTACCTCTTTCAAAGAGATTTTTATTTTCTTCTTCTTCTTCTTGAGAGAGAGAGAGAAGTACAAATACAATATAATTCCGTGGGGCGATGAAAATGACTCTTATAACCCTCACTGGCAAGTGGCGAGGGAAGGAGCGTGGGCGTCGTCGGTATTAACACCCGATCAAAAACGATACAGCGGTACGTACAAGTCCCCGGGTATACGGAAGACACGCGCTGTCAAAATGTCCGTACTCCCGAGTGTAGGCGAGTAACAGTCCCAACTGGAAGCGGGGGGTCCCACAATCCGATGGGCGGCCCCGAAGAAACACTCGGCCCCACACCACCGCCGAACAAGGAAACGGGGCCGCACTGCAGTAGATGCGTGGTGAATAGAGGGGAGAATCAGGGGCGTTATGGGTAAAAACGAAACGCAACGCAACGCATCGCACTCCTTAGTGGTTAGTGGGAATTCGACACTTGACTGGAGCTCCCGGTTGGAGTTGAGATGAGGCTGACCAAAAACCGGCGCGGTCGGTCGGTCGGTGGGTTCGCTCGTCCGGGCCGTACTTCCGTGGCCATCGTCGAATGCGGACACGTGTAGAGCGTCGTATCGGGGGCGGGGTACAGGGGGATAGAGGAAATCTTCTTTGTCGGCCAACTCGGGCAAATGCGCTGGAGGAGGTTCTTGCGGTAGTGGAATGGGCCACGTTACGCGTTCCTATTGGATGGGGTCCAATGATTGCACCCTCCCAGCCCCTCTCTTGGACGCTCCTGTACCCATGTACGTAGCCTCTGACCCGGAGAGAGTGCGCGCCGCAGTCGACTCGGCACCAGTTCTTTGGCACTGGGGGCCAGCACGCGTGTCGCGTGTCGCATGCACGCCACCCCCCCACACACGAATGTACAGCGACGAATCCCGTCTTGATATCACATGAATCACGCCCGCTTCTCTCTCTGGTCTTCGTCCCATCAAACCAAACCTGCGGGACACGTATCAAACCGAACCACCGTCACGAACCGGTTCCATTCTGACTCGGTCACGTATCAAAGAATTTGGAATTCGTTGAACCAAACTGGTCCATACCGTAACAAAACCGACCAAAAAAATTGAAACAAACCGAGTACTTGACTGTTTTGGGGTGGACATGGGATGAACCCAAAGTACCACTGGCCCACCATGTGGTTTCGGAAGCCGGTGACGGTCAAGATTTTGGTGGGTATTTCCGGCTAAGCAACGAATATATGGCACGGCCAGCACGTGGGGCGGTTTGAGTAGGGAGACGGCACGGACACGGACGTATTGGGGTCTTGTTTTTACCGGTAACAGCGGCCACGGTGGTGTCAGCGTCGAAAGGGCGTAATGGGGTTTGTTTCGGGTGGACGTCGCTGTTGTGACGGTGAGGCCCCGCAGCCCAATAAGGGGCGAGTCGGTTGGAGCGCCAACAAGGGCAACACGCGCCTTCTCCCTCCAACCGGGCCCCACCGCCTCTGGCCCACCCACCATGTGCTCCCGGTCCCGCCTCTCTCCATATTATCACCACCCTAAAGTAAGTACCCCACCCGACCTCCCAGCTGATCCCGCCCTTTTAGGGCCGCCTCTGCCTTTCAATCCGCCAAACCTCCCTTCGCTGCGGGCCCACTTTAGGGTAGGAGGACCCCATGCCGTGTCCCACCTACGTGATTATCGTTATTATGCGAAATGAACGCACTCGGTTGGATCCTGTTTCCCTTCGGGCGTACAAAAAGATTAGGCCCTCTTGCCCCACGCACATGACCTCATCATTTTTTTTTTTTTTTTTTTTTTTTAAAGAACTCCGCTTTGTACATTTATTGTTACTGGTTATTTTATTATTTTACATTTTCTTTTTGCTGAAAATTTTCTCGTTTTGCCTGATTTGTCAACATTTAATGATTACTTGGAGGTCGTTTAAGGTTTTAGGAATTTTGATTGATTTTATTTACATGAGAGCCCCCTTTCATTTTTTTTTTCTCTTTAACAGAATGAGGAGGTATGATTGTGGTAGGGGGAGGTTGAGCCGACCTTAATCGTGTGACATTATCGTTATTAAGCTTTGGGTGTGTAGAGAGAGAGAGAGAGAGAGAGAGAGAGAGAGAGAGAGAGAGAGAGAGAGAGAGAGAGAGAGAGAGAGAGAGAGAGAGAGAGAGAGGGCTTCCCCTCCCGTACCTTCTTAGTACCTCCTTTACAGTTACGGTTACAGCTTGTTTAATAATGTTGGAATTCTTCTTTACCCATATATTTATCAATGTGACTGGAATACCACCTTATATTCCAGTACTTGGACTACAACAAACCAGTGCAAACTTATGGTAAGAAATCAAAGAATTAAAGGTCCCAAGACAGTTTGGTGGAACAGGGTGGAGTGTTCGAGCGGCCCTCGTCCTTTTGTTCAGGAGCGAGTCAAAAGTACGATACAATGACTATGGGAAATCTAAGCAATTATGGCAACACTATTAGCTCTCTCTTCTCATGGTATTTTTTATTTTATTTTTATCATCTTCAGATATTGTGTAAAAGTAAAAGTTAAAACCTAAAACAGTGATATATATAAAAAAAAAGAGAGGAAAAGAAAATCCAC
>CM039668.1:16405598-16625598 GCA_022405105.1 Aristolochia contorta | reverse complement strand
AAAATGCAGTGGCGTAGTACTCTTTATGATTCTGAAATGGCCTAATACCTAAGCAACAATAACATAAGTAGCTTAGGTGTCTTGATTCTTCATCAATTGTTTCACCAAGAGAAGCTGTATTTACTTTTTGATAAAAGATAAGAGGTTTAAGTAATTTCCAGATAGCTAGGATCTTGAGGTTTAAATACAATCAACTTTGTAGTGTTGATATAAAAAACATTAATGGAAAAGATCGAGGTATAGATAAGTCACTGCTGTTCTCATCACCTAGTAATTAAGATTCTATTATATCCAAATGAATTAATAAGTACCTTTAAACCAAAAAAGAAACTTGCCCCAAGATGACCTTTGACATGCGATCAATCGCCTACTCATGTCCTTGATGTTCCTTAATATTGTGAAGAACCTAGCCAATAAATTTCACGACGAATATCGGGTGTCAATGTGTCACCTCTTCAATGAATGCTTATTAAGTAATCATGATTAGTTAAAATATCATAAACTATTTAACAACTTAGTGTGCTTCATGTAGTTCAATATGTCAAACATATAACATACATGATACAAATTCTTCCAAACCTTTCCATGAAAAGTGTGCTCTTTGTGAACCACCAAGCTAGTGAAGTGAAACCAAAAACGTACCCAAAAAAAAAAATTCTCACCTCTAGAGATATTTTCAGAATATGACGAACGTGTTATAAACATAACCGAGAAGCAAACTGAGCATATACACACTTCGACTTCAAAGAAAAAAAAACAATTACTTTGCGTAAAAAGTCCCTTACTTACTAGTAATTACTCGTTAGAGTATAAAATTCATGAGCAATAATCAAATTACCTATAAACAGATGACATGATTTTAGAAGGAAACGACACTATATTATCAAGAGTTAAATATCTCCTGGGAAGTAATAATGTACATCCTATCATCGCCCCCAAAGCAGAGAGAACATTTAATTGAGTATTTTTTTTGTATGAGGAAACATTTAGTATTTACCTTGCCTGATTTCTATTCAAATTTTAATCATTTACCTGTTATAGTTCCCATTCTTCACATTTAAGAAAGTGTATACTTTCCTATTCTACGAATTTAAGAATATTATTCACTTTGAAAACCAAGTGGTACTGGTTGAGATGATTTTCGCTTTTACACTCATTCATCAGCAGTAATTAAAAAAAAAGAAAAGGAAAAAACGACTGCAGTGAGAAGAAAAGACAAGATAAGACCTTGCTGGAAGAACAGCATGCCACAACTTTATTGAAACATAAAAAGCACGTCAAGACACCATGAAGCATTAATCCAATAAAATTATTTTATTATCTTACCAAAAAAAAAATTATTTCATTATCCTACCAAATGAAAATTTTGTATAAAGTTTGCTTTTCTGAAAAGTTGTATAGAGTTTGTTTA
The DNA here is from genome assembly GCA_022405105.1 of Aristolochia contorta. Classification (NCBI taxonomy): domain Eukaryota; kingdom Viridiplantae; phylum Streptophyta; class Magnoliopsida; order Piperales; family Aristolochiaceae; genus Aristolochia; species Aristolochia contorta. Next base: position 16,624,187 of record CM039668.1, on the reverse strand, counting down.
ACGTGATTCAATAGATTACTAGCATTAATCCAATAAATTATGTATGTTGATAGTCAAAAAAGAATCCATACTTTAGGAGATTTTATCTTATGCTAAAAAAAGTGAAGAGACACTCATGTAGTCGGCACTAACATTTTATAGTAAAAAATTGACTTGAGGACCACAGCAATACAAAAGGTGAATCATTTAAAATAGCTAAAAAGGCAAACTGAGAGGAAATCGTGTCATGTTTTCGCTCATTCTAATAGTGCAAACATCTAACAACCTGTCCAAAGGCCGAACAAAAACTACGGCGATTTTTGAACTCTCATGAAAAGAATAAAAAATAGTAGCAAACCAGTACCAAATTACATGAATCAATGAAAGACTTCATTATTTTTGCAGAAAGGCGAGGAACTTCCAAAGAAAAAAAAAACCCTAACCCGAAATACCTATTTTTGCAGAAAGGGGAGGACCTTCTGCAGTGGGGCTGACGCGTTCCCTCGTCGGAAACAGTTGTGTGTTTGATCCTCGCCGGAAATCTGGCTGTGCTTGCTTCGTTCGTGAAGAGAGGGCAAGAAGAAGAAAGGACGAACTTCTGCGCAGAGGACAGGCGAGAGGTAAGGTTGAAAAATTTTTTTAGAAGGGTAAGTTAGGGCCGGGAAGCAATAATTTTTACAAGCTTCCCGGTGGTTTTAAATCGCCGCTGAGCCGAACTGGACCACTTACCGGCGGTAAAAACTGCAACGAAAAGTTGCGGTCTTTACCAGCGGTGCTTTACAAAAAACCGCCGGTAAAGTTAGTATTACCAGCGGTACTTTATAAACAACTGCCGGTAAAGGCCGTTTTTTTGGCAGTGTATCGGCGTACTCGGAGAAAAAAAAAACCCATGAAAAAAAACCCATGCAACTGTTGATAATACAACATCTGCCGGACGTCCAATGATATATACTGTAAGTTTTTACATCCCGACGAGGATGTCTGCGGCTTAATTGATAGTTTAGATAAGGTTTAGAGTTTAGGCTTACCTATAGAATAAAAAGATAGTTCTTACCTCTTACCTCGACCGCCAACGATGACACTTTATCACGCGGTAAATCTTTACAGTAAACCCTAAAATTTAGCAGTACCTCTTTATATACTATGTTTTTACTAATATATATACATTAGAGCATAAAAACTTTAGCTATACGTACTACTACAGAAGAGGTTTGACACTAATTAAGCCATAAAGACAAAGAAGATTCGATGACATTTCATTTATGTCATATAGCCGGCCATGCAGTTAAGTAAAGGTGGGGCAGCCGTCAGCGACAACACCGGGGGCCGTCGGACACATGGCCAGAGGGCAATGGTCATCAGCCTCCAAACCCCACCAGTTAATCCCGTTGACATCATATGTTTGGAGAGAGTAGAAGAGGAGTATCCCCATGAAGGCAGTGCCCGCATCAAGGGCTGCCGAGAGAATGTAAGTATGGCGAGCCCACCACGCTTTGTACCGCCTGTAAATGTAGTACTGGAAGAAGATCCCGACGAGGATATAAGAGATCATGTGGACTGCTTTGGTCGGGGGCATACCGGCGGTCGCACCAAAGATTATGGGCATGTTGATGAGCTTGATCCACTTCTTCTCCGGGAATGCCCTGGAAAGCAGCCACACCGGAACCGGTGCTAACAGGCCGATAAGGAAGAAGTAGTTCATCTTCGAGTACACCCCCAGACGGCCGAACATGCGAAGAGGACCGATCAGGCCCCAGATAATGGAGGCGTTGTAGAAGACAGTGTCGCCTGGGCAAGTCCAAGGGCTTCCCTCCGGCAGTAGCTTCGGCTGACATATGTGCTCCACTGATTCCAGCAGCCACCATGCAGTTCCAAAGTACACACAAGATGATACCACTGTCCCTACCAACTGTCCTTGCATGTAGAATCATATATATTTGGTTAGATCAAATTAAAGATAAAATATATGTATTACCGGGTAATTGTCAGGATTAATTTTGAATATGATCATTAAAAATCAAATTTTTGATAATTAATAATTATTACTTGCGTCCAGAACATGGCTCTAGGAGGAATCTTCATGTAAAGCCCCAACTTGAAATCTGAAAGAAAGGACAGAGCCTGTGACATGCTTATGTAACCATATGTCTTGAATGCCACATTTGCAAGCGGCTTCCCAGGGTACATGTAACCGATGATCAGCTCCGTTATCACGTTCAGCCCAGGTTGCTGTGAAAGATCATACAGCAATTAGTCGCGTATATAAATAGATAAAATGGCTAGCTAGCTAGTTAGTAGGCTTTAAATTAGAAAGAAACAAATTAACGCAAAAATTAGATACATAAAAAAGACTAATTAATTCCACAGTAGCTATTACTTGCATAATTGATTTAATTTGTAACCAATAATATTTAAGACCACTTACATTATTTGTAGTGGCATTGATAACACCTATGGGTAAGGTGAAGATAAAAGCCACACCACAAGCCAAGAGTATTCCCCAATACGGAAGTTGCAGCTGCTTACCGAAACCTTCACAGGTAAAAATAGCAAGAGCAACCGTGGAGATCAATATAGCATGAAACCACCACTGCGGAACTGCTTTGTAGTTCTTCTTCATCATTCTTGTGTGCACGTCGCCGAACTGATCCTTAGCCATTGCCGTGGTCCGGCTCCACATCTCGAGGATGCTCTTTCCGTGGAAGAGGGCGACATGCGAGAGTGTGGCAGTCAGAGTGGCAAAGCCCAACCCGTAGTTGAAAGCGAAGAAGACACTGAGATGAATTTTGCTGTAGCTGTTGTAGGCAGCCATATCCAGAGAGAAAGTGTTTGGGTCAATGACACGGGTAGTATTGTACCCGTTCCCATCAGCATCAAAGACCTGGGAAGTGACGAGGGGGAATTTCTTGGCCTCGTAAGTATTGGACCAGTAAGTGATGGGGAGCAATACGTAAAACAATACGAAGAAACCGAACATGGTGTTGAATAAGGCGAATGCAGGAGTGGCCAGGGGAGATCCCGTGAAGCTCGCAATGGTGGACCAATCGAGTCCAAAGGAACCTATGCCAAAACCATATAAACCAGACCCGACCTGCTGAGCCGTTACCGACTTCTTCCATATCCAGCACACGAAAGACAGCGCTGAAATGGATTGGAAGAGATAACCGGGAAAGGCATAATAAGCAAAACTGCAAGTTAAGACAATCAGGAAGAATTGCAGCCTGGTCAGTCCCCCCTTTGGCCTAACATCTGATTCGTGCAGCGCCCTGTAGAGATAGACCAATAAGTTCTTCCCGATCAGACCAATATAATGTATCTTTAATAGGGCACCATGCACGGTACCACTAGAACTACTACTGCTTGTGAAGAGCATTATATATAATTAGTTGTTCAGTACCTGAAGAGGGACACTTGAACAAGATTGGACGGCCACCACATATAGGGAGAGTCAACGAGATATTTCCTAAATATTCCTGCCCATCCGTACCCCAACATCTGATAATCCATGCATTAACCAGAAAGTTCAATATATATTATATTCTAGCTAGAAGCCTAATTAATTAAAGGCGCAGTAGTACTAAACTTGTTGAAGATATAATTAATTATACATGAAGGCATGGGGAGGTAGGTAGCTAGCTAGGTTGGTAGCAAATTAATTAATTACCTGTGTGGTCTGTGCGAGGAAGAAACCCGCAATGGGATGCATATTCCGACGATAGAAGGCCTTGACGATGGCGACAATGTGAACGGCATAGACGCTACCACTGCCACAATTGGCGAAGATGGTGATGAGGACATGCTCTTTCATGTTGAAGGGACCCGGGTTCAAGGAGAAGGACCAACCCACGATCGGAACCTTGAAACGCTTCGTGGGAAGGGTCGCTGCCATGAACCTTCCGATAGGGAGGGCCACGATTTGCACGGCAACAGAGGAAACGCCAAGCTGGTTGGTCCTGAAGCCGAAGAACCTGTTTATGAATGAGAGAGAGATACAGGAGATGAGCCCTAAAAACCATGTCCTGAACGTAAGGGCCGGAAGACTCGGGTCGTCTGTCACAGCAACTGTAAGCCGAACCTCTTCGATTGGGCTGTTCTCCAATTGATCTTCTTCCTCTATGTACAAATTAAAGCCACAATGACTAGCCCATGTTAGAATATTATTTCCTATTAACATAATACTAACTGAACCTTACACTTATAGTATTATTCTCTAACATTTTCCTCGCTGATCAAAAACATTTAGTACCCAGCTAATACTCTAAAGATAGAACAACGTGATTGATACCGAGCTCTGTGGTCGATTTTGATGTCATATAATTATTTCCAGTAAAAATCTCCAGATCATTGAAAAGGATATGGAACCAATTCTACTCGTGGGAATAATTAATCCTTGCCAAAGAACCGGCAGGTTTCTTGTCTTAGGATTTTCTAAACTCTAACGAAATTTCGGATCGGAAGATAAATATAATAAAATAAAATAAAATAAAACAAATCTGGTTCAGAATATGACGAGTACAGAGTACTGCAGAGACATTCAGGATGAACGAGAGGGATCAGAAAGGGAACAACAAAAATTAATTAAAATGAATCTTAAAGATCAAAATTAAAAACCACTGCGACGGATACATATATATATTAATTATAAAGGGCGTTAACCCTTTTCAAACAAAGAAATTAATCAAGAAACGGGTCAATAATATTGATGCTATTTTAGATTCCAGTGATCGATCGCGCGAGCAATTTAAGAAGAATACCAACACATGAGTACGAGCAAATGAAACAGAGAAAGCGTCTCCTTACTGTTGTGATCCTCCTCCGTCGCACCAACTCCAACCTCGGCCGGTTTCTCGTCAGGCGCTGCCATCTCTCTGTCGAAATTCCTATCTGAATAGGAATAACGATCAGTATTCGAGGACGACGATGAAGAGCCGAAAGAGAAAATGAGAGAGCTATATAAGATTCAGAATGGACGCGCACCAGACTCATTAGTACACTTAAAAGCGGGTATCACGTACGCCACCTTCGATTAATAGTCCGAATTAATTCCGAGAAGCAAGAATTGGAGGAGCCGTTTCTCATCCAAGGAAAGAAAGAGGAGGTGTCTCTTCATATATAATAAGGGAACAGATAGGCGTGTAATCTGCAATTGGAAAGATCGAACCTGCAGTACTCATGCAAATTCGTTCCCCGTCCCTGTTAATTAGCAGATTCCGGCTGGCTGTCAACATTCAAGAAGAATCTTCCTTGTAAACAAAATGAATAGACGGTTTTACAGCACATATTGAAATATTTGGTATCTGCGTGAAGAGAAACGGAAGATTAATTCCGTTCCTATTGAGACCCTTTTTCAGGAAGAATATGTATTGATCTTCAATCATGGGGAGATGCATTGAACCCAAACATGTCCCGAAAGTTTCCACAATTAATACTCGCAAATTCTGCAGAAATATCTGGAAAGCTGCATCCTGATCGTCTCCAAGTCAGAAAGAAGATGGCAAAGACGTTGCTGATCTTGCTGTCTGACTTGAAACCAAAATCCAACCGTTGACCCAGAAAAGAGGGAGGACCCCAGTCTTGCTCGGGCCTCCCCGCTGGGACGGTGGTAGGAGTAGTGGCTTTAATATAGCAGTCTACTGTCTACTAGTGAGTTACACTAAATCAGCTATATTAATATTGTCCTCAATAAACCATTGAAGCATGTAACACCCTGCTATGTACGTACAGTTCAACCAATGGTCTAACCCAGTCTAAACGGGTTTAACCAAAATCGGCCTTGCCTCGTAACAATATTCTATTTATTGGTTACAAGTAATATTGTTACAAATGCACTTCATTTTATTGTTGAAATATTCCTAGATCTAAAACAACGACGTTGGTCTGTCCATCTTAATAATTGGGAAAATTTATGATTCTACTAATACAATTCTTAATTTTTACTTGCATTAATCCAATGTTATACATTAAAAGCCGTCCATTTAGCCTCTTTCACACCATGTAGTAAAGCTTTTCTTGTTTCTGATAACTGATCAACGGGTAGGCCGATTTCTTTACTAGCTAGCAAGCGATTGAACCATAATTATATATATATATATATATATATATATATATATATATATATATATATATATATATATATATATATATGCTGTCGGATGGTTAGAACATAGATCCAACTCTCACAAGATCAGATCTTGACTTCGAATCCCTTGTCCTGCTTTCCAACACGAAGAGCTACTCTTCTCTTATAACCTACACCGTGAACCGAACCAAATCAGACCAGATCAATCCGAGGTCAGTTACCAGCTGGTCAAAGAACGGGGAATTGACACTGGTTCAGGTTTAACAAGTTGCACCTGCCAATCCGGTCCGGTGTATAAGACAATATTGGATCATCCAATTGCAAAATATTTCGTAAAATCAACCTTTTGCTATAAAACATTAAAAGCCAGCCTCGGCCCTAGATGACGGCTTTTGACGGAACCAATTAGTGAGTTTCCATTCCGAGTCGCACAACCCTCTGAGTCTCTGACATGGGTACGGCACTGCCACTACAAATCGAAGTCTTTCGTTATGATCAATGCATATATGGGTGAATTAAGCTATGTAGAACATTTATCTTTTTCCATTACTTTAATTAGGAATACTAGTGATTTTCACTTTTATATTCTCTGTACTCTGTACGGCCTACCACGCTTATCAAAAATCACAGGGCATACAAGGAGAGAGCTTGAGGAAGGAGGAGCAGAAGAAGAGAGAAAACAGTCAAGGAGACGTACATGACCTTCATTCTGAATATTGCAGGCTGCTGGTCTTGGGCCAAAAGCAGCTCATCCATATGGGTCTTGGGCCACTAGCTCTAAGTTCCTTCTGTAAAGCTGCTACTAAATAAACAAAAATGATTTAAGTACTGTGAGTTTTAACATCCTGACGTGGCTGTCCAGCTGGTAGCCTAGTTGGTAGTCTATAGAATAGGAAGATAGTTTCTACTTTATCTCTTATCTAGATTGCCATTGAGGATGCCACATCACGCTGTAAACCTTTACAGTAAAATTTGGCAGTATTGTTATCACCACTCAAATAAAAAATATTGATTAAAAAATTATACATTGTAAAAGTGTTTACCACTAATTCTACCCATATATATTAACAACTTCAAATGAGAAGTAGAATTATATAGACCAATCCAATATTTTTCACCCGCATTCTTCATAACCTACGTTTATGACACCCCCACACGTAACCCTTTCTAACCTTTTTGTTTTTGTTTTTTTTAAAAGATTGATTCTATTACATGTGGAATTAATATAGTGGCTGCAATAGCCTAATACTTTGTACTGATATACATGATGTAATCATAAATTATTGTTTGCATAGAAAGAGTGCAACTTTCTTTTTTCATTTGTGATAAGATTTCTTCAGTTTACATGTGACAACTTTCTTTTTTCATTTGTTTTTGTTCATAGAAATCTCATTCACGTGCTTTGTGATTTTAGACAAAATATGATACATGTAGAACCTAGAGATAGCATGAACAACCAATGAACCCAGGCACCCAAGATTTTGAAAGTTAGCCACATAGGACACCCAATATAAGAATTATAGCTTTAATGACAATATATTGCATCAACTAGATGTTTATAGAATGTGAATAGATATGTATCAATTAAAACTCAAGAAAAGTAACGTGGTATTTGTTTCCATAACAAACAAAAGCATACCTACAAGTATGGATGGCATTAAGGATACTACAACATATAATCCACGTCTCCAACAGTGACCTCAAAATTGACATGAAAAACAAAAGAAGAGAGAGAGAGAGAGAGAGAGAGAGAGAGAGAGAGAGAGAGAGAGAGAGAGAGAGAGAGAGAGAGAGAGAGAGAGAGAGAGAGAGAGAGAGAGAGAGAGAGAGAGAGAGAGAGAGAGAGAGAGAGAGAGAGAGAGAGAGAGAGAGAGAGAGAGAGAGAGAGAGAGAGAGAGAGAGAGAGAGAGAGAGAGAGAGAGAGAGAGAGAGAGAGAGAGAGAGAGAGAGAGAGAGAGAGAGAGAGAGAGAGAGAGAGGAGCAAAAGAGAGGGAGCAAAAGACAAAGACAAAGACAAAGGCAGATACAGGGAAATAGAGCTCTGCATTCACTCAGAAAGATATCATCATCACCACCACTGCCACATTTCAACTACAACGTTATTTGCAACATGAAACCTCACCCCACCTTTTTCTTCAAGCCTTCCCATCACTCTTATCGGGTCAATTTCACTAATCTTCTGTTTCTTTTCAGATTCCCATTTGACATTACCAGGCCCTTGTAACCTTTTGACAAGTTGTTTCCCTTGAACAACATGAAACAAATACTGTCATTTTGGGCTTGTATGTCAGTCACAAATAACGACCTAAAATGTAAGAGAATATTCACCGTTAAAGTTGTGGCCTACTCCATTCTATGCCGCTTACCTAAAATTTAGGAGATCATTCCCCAAACTAATCATAGGATTACATTTGACATTAATTCCACAAATACACACATTTGAGCATGACAAATGGATAACTGACCAGGGATAAAGTAAGCAGGAGACAAACTAAGCCCAATGGAGCAAACTGCCTTTCTCTAATTCTATGTTAAAGGTTGGGTCCAGGTTTAACCCAAATGACTCATCAAATATTAGGTCTTTCCCCAAAAGTAAGCATAGAATATTCTTCCCAGAACTAAGTAATGTGGAATTATCCCCACTAACACTGACTAATAAACAATACGCACTTCAACATCTTGTAGTGAAATTGTCCCTTCTTCCAGTCCAACTTCTATTGCTTTTTTGTCGGGCCGCCAACATAAAGATGTAATACACCTTCCTGAAGAAGAAACATAACCGAGAAGAAAACTAAGCATATAAAACTTCAAAGAAAAAAAAAATTACTTTGTGTGCGTTGTTCGTGAAGAGAGGGAAGGAAGAAGAAAGAGGCGAACTTCCGAAGCGCAAAGGTTGGGCGAGAGGCAAGGTTGAAATTTTTTTTTACAAGGGTAACTTAGGGCTGCAAAGAATAAATTTTTACTTGCTTACCGGCGGTTTAAAGCCACCGCTGAACAGAACTGGACCGACGCTAAATTTTTATCACCGGTAAGTTTCACTTACCGGCGGTAAAAACCGCAACGAAATGTAGTGGTCTTTACCGGCGGTTATTTATAAATTACCGCCGGTAAAGGCCGTAGCCCTTTGGCCAACGTTCCCTGCAGTCTTGCTTATTGATTTCTTTCTTTATTCATTGCTTTCTCGTTTGATTTGTTGATAAAATGATTGATTTGCATGTCCTTTTTATTTATTTACTATCTTCTTTTAACGAGGTGCTGAAATAATTTTTTTGCATGTCCTCTTTTCTTTTTATTCCCCTTTTGACTTTTTGATGATGTGATTGATTTGCATGTCCTCTTTTATTTACATTATAGCTACAATAGCCATTTCATAGCTTGTTTCCACTTTTCTAGTTTGTTGTATATGTTTTTTTCTGTCTCTCTTTATCTTTTTCAACACCAATTATAGCATGAGACCTTTTTTAGATTATGTTTTTGGATAGTTGGTCACTGTATTGTTTTTCAGATTAGATTCATTTTGCGCGTTGTCATGTCTAATATTAGATAGTAGTTTGAAACTAGAGAGCATTACTGTCCCGTAAAATGCAAATATTATATGTTCCATTGATGGGAATCTATAATGTCATATTTTCAGCCTTAATTCTTTGCCTTTTATATTTATTTGGTGCCCAAATATTCTGATTATTCTTATATTTTTTTTAGGATATAAATGGAGGCATTAAATATTTAAATGAGCTAAAGGAGATTTTTGACAGTTTAACCATGAGAACTTAATCCGGGATTAATTCATTACTCAGATGTCAGATTGAGGTTATTTAAGATGTGCTGGACGTACAAAAGAAATACCTACAAGTTTCATGTTTTACATTTCGAGAGATATGGGCTCCAGAATGGTTAAAATTGGGAATTAAGTTACTGAATGTATGGAGCTGGCATTCCGGACTTACAGTTTGATTAGGAATGGGTTTCTCTGCCCAAGAGTTTTTGTAAATCGAGTCTCTAAATATGTAATGAGTTAGAAGTCATAGGAGATCATTATTTTCTCTATTCCCTCCTCTCTATTTGCTTTTCCTTCAGTAAGTTTCGTCATGGCCTTGCGTGGCTAGATTTTTGCCATTGGTCGAAGGAAACTGATGACTCGGAGTCGGCAAAACCAGTGAGATCTAATTTTTTTTTTATTATTCAACTTACACTTTGAGTATTGGATGTTCTTTTGCATTTATTTTCATGATTGTTTCATTTAATTACTAGGATGGCTACTAGTTTATTAATCGTTACAATCTGTTGTTAAATTAGATATCATATTTGCAATTGTTTGGTTTATCTAATTTGTGAAGCAACTAAGATTTAATAATTATTGCATTTGAAGTTGTTAAATCTTAGAGAGAATTTTCAACTAATTATTGCATCTGAATTGTTCCTTAGTCAATTTTTCTTCCATTTTCCTTCTTTATGATCAACCCCCAATTCTTATTTACAACATTAGATACTCTCTGTGGGATTGATTCTTACTCACCCAACTAGATTTGTTTTGAGTGAAGGTTGTTTTTGGTTGTCTACGATAGTACACCAAATTTTGGTGCCATTGCTGGGGAGTTTTTAAGTTCAGTTTTTTTTTTTTTTTTTTTCCTTTTGTTGTCTCGATTGTTTATATCCAAAACTTGTGCTTCTAATCCAACTGACTTGTAGTATTACCCCGACATAGACAAAACTTTGTGCCAGTAGAGAAAAGAAGCTTAGAGGAGAAGGAACGATCTAGCTCCCGATTCACTAATTTCTGAGAATCTTAATATTGAAGGGCAGGAAGTCATGACTAAAAATCAAACATTAAAGGAGCTTGCTGCTCCTGATTTAAATCTACAACCTTTATGCAGAACCTTTCCTACTATAGAGTCTGCTACCACTTTGGAATTGAAATCTGGGCTAATACATCTTTACCCTCTTTTCATGGACTTGCGGGTGAACATCCTCACAAGCATCTAAAGGAGCTTCATGTGGTATGAACAAGTATGAAACCTACTGGTGTAACTGAAGATCAAATTAAATTGAGAGCCTTTCCATTTTTATTGAAGGATTCAATTAAGGATTGGCTCTACTATCTACCATTTGGGAGTATTACCACGTGGATTGAGATGAAGAGGTTGTTTTACAAAAACAATTCCCAGCTTCAAGAGCAGCCAACATTCGAAAATATATGTGTGGTGTAAGACAACATAATAGAGAATCCCTATATGAGTATTGGGAACGTTTTAAGAAATTATGTGGTAGCTGGCCCCATCATCAAATTAGTGAGCAACTACTTATCCAGTATTTCTATGAGGGCCTTTTACCTACTGATATGAGCATGATCGATGCCGCTAGTGGAGGATCTTTGGTGGATAAAACTCCCGTGGCTGCAAGAAACTTGATTGTAAATATGGCAGCAAATTCCCAACAATTTAGGACTAGGCTTGATACTCCTCTAAAGAATGTAAATGAGGCAAATATTTCTTCCCTCGAACAACAAATTGCTGGTTTTACTTCTGTTGTTGATCAAATAATTGTAGGTAAAATGCAAGTAGCAAAGGCTTGTAGGATTTATTTGGTAGAAGGGCATCCAACAGATATGTGTCCAACTCTTCAAGATGAGCCCATTGAGCATGTGAATATTGCAAGTGGTTTTCGTAGACAACCGCAAAAGAAGTATGATCCCCATTCAAACACGTATAATCCGGGATGGAGGGAACACCCCAATCTTAGATATGGGAATCCACAACACATTTAGCCAGCAACTCAAAACCATCAAATTTTCTAGCAATATAAGCAGCCATAAGTCCCAAGACAACAAGGATAAAATTCTAATTTAGGTATGTCTTTAGATGATATAGTTAAAACTCTTTCCACTAATGCTTTGCAATTTCAACAGGAAACAAGAGCTAGTATTCAAAGTTTAGACAATCAAATGAGTCAGATGCCAATTGCAATTAGTCGGCTAGAAGCTCAAAGATCAGGAAAATTACCATCTCAAACATGATTAAATCGAAAAGAAAATGCAAGTGCAATCATTTTGAGAAGTGGTAAAGAAGTTGAGGCGTCACTTTCAGTGTCAAAACAAGAGAAGGAGAAAAACATTAGTGTCGATAAGAGTACTCCAAATGTCAATGATGAACCTCAGCGTACGTTTCCACCCCTTTCTGATTATAAACCCATACCTCCCTTTCCTCAGGCTTTAGCAGAATTTAAAAAGATGAATAGAGTAAAGAGTTATATGAGACTTTTCGAAGATGTGTGGTAAATATTCCACTTTTAGATGCCATAAAACAAGTACCTCGATATGCTAAATTCTTGAAGGAATTGAGTACAATTAAGAGGAAACATTAACTGAAGGGATGTGAGAAGGTGAGAGATGGGGAGAATGTTTCTGCAATTAATGAAAGAAAAATCCCTACAAAATGCAAGGATCCAGGTATGTTTACTATCCCTTGTATGATATGTGACACAAGATTTGAGAAAGCATTGTTAGATTTGGGAGCTTCTATCAATGTCATGCCATATTCTATTTATGCTTCTTTGAAATTTGGACCTTTGAATAAAATTAGTGTTTTAATTCAATTGGCTGATAGATCTAATGCCTATCCTACAGGAATAGTTGAGGATGTTCTTGTGAAAGTTAATAATTTATTTTTCCTTGCTGATTTCTATGTACTTGACATGGAAAATGGTGACACTCTTATTTTGTTAGGAAGGCCATTCTTAAAGACATCTAAGACTAAAATAGATGTTCATAGTGCCACACTTACCATGGAATCTAATAGTGAAATTGTTAAATTTAATATTTATGATTCCATGAAACATATTGTAGATGATAATTCTATTTCTTCTATTGAAGCAATTGATTCTGTGACCCATGATGTTTTTGACATGAAGGAAAAGATGGATTAGATGTTGCCATTAGCAAGCATCTTAAAAAGGAAAATGGAAACTTAACCATGAATTCTGATTTGCAGGAAAATGCTGGATCATTGAATGATTTTCATAAGATACAACAACCTTGTAATATTTCTTGTATTATGTTACTAGTTTCTAATGAGAGGCCTTTACCTTTGGTTTTGCAGGCACCTATTTCATATTTGAAGCCCCTTCCTAGTCACCTCGAGTATCTATTCCTTTGGGATAATGTCTCGAGGGCATATATGACTGCCTATTAGGTTCACATTGGAATGTCACCCTACCGATTGGTGTTTGATAATCCTTGCCCCCTTCCAATTGAGTTAGAACACAAGGTTCATTGGTCTATAAATAATTTAAATGTGAAGATGGATAAAAGTGGGGAACATAGGAATTTGAAACTACAGGAGTTAGAGGAAATCTGTAATCAGGCCAATAAAAGTGCAAAGATTTGCAAAGAAAAGACAACAGCCTTTCATGACAAAATGATCTATAGGAAGGAATTTAAAGTTGGTCAAAAGTTATTCTCTACCATTCACGGCTTCATTTATTTCCCGTTTTCAAGGTTAATGGCCAAAGACCTAAGCCTTTCTATGAAGGTTTCCAAGTTGAGAATGTGGCACAATTGGACATTGAGGATCTCATTTATACTGATTGAGAGAGAAAACACCAAGTCGTGCCAACGGCAATAAACAAAGGCGCTGCATGGGAGGCAACCCAAGAGGAGTTTCTTCTTCTTCTTATTTTTATTTTTATTTTTATTTTTTTGTCTGCATTTTGTTTGAATTTTATCTTACATTGGGGACAATACAAGTTTTAAGTGTGGAGGAGTGGATTAAGTTGTTCTCCTTGGTTGCATTTGTTGTGATCACGACTCAATTAAACTTTAAATATTCATAACATAATTGAATAAGTGTTCTCCAACTTATGATTGATTAGTTTTGCCACTTTCCTTGAGAATGGTAGCGACTAAGTTTAGTAGACTAAAGCTGGTGAGATTTTGAGCATTAAGACTATCACATCTATATTAGTCTCTCTAGTTTATTTCATGTGAGATATTCTTCCCTAGATTTGTCTTCAGAATTTGACCTAATTCTCTTTGACGCCACATTGACAGATGAATGCACGAACATGATTAAGGCCATATTTTTCATAAACCACATAAGCCAAATAACCTACCTTGTAATGAACTTTTTCCCTTTGTTGAACCCCTTTGAGTTTAATTTTCCTTTGTTTTTTGTTTTGAACCCAAGTTATACACCTCACATACAAAAAATGCCTTTACCCAAGTTGTAGTACTGGTGGAACATTGTTCATTATTTTGATATGTGTGAGTGTCCAAGGAATAAGTGTGGGGGTGTCAAGATATGTGGTATGACTATGAATGATGAAATTTCTGGAATATGTTTTCATTCTCAATTGTGCATTACTGTCCCGTAAAATGCAAATGTTATATTTTCCATTAGGAACAGTGAAGGGGATAGGTTGTAGGTTTGGAGTTGTCATACTCCTCCCACAAATGCTATATCCATTTTTTGTTTTGTGTAATCTTCTTTGAAAATTGGCATGGAGATTGACTATATTAGTGACAAGAAATTGATGTATAAGTACAGATGCAAGCTAGCCTAGATACAAGCTAGCCCAAAGTCATCCTAAATTTTGGGTGGAATAAATTTGAAGGCTAATTTTCGAAAAAAAAAATAATGGCTTTAGAAAGGGAATTCAAACTAAAAATCAAATTCAAGGCTATAGTAAGGGAATTCGAACAAAAACTCAAACTAAACGATATAGTAACAGAATTTGAAGACAAACTAAAACTGAAGGTTATAGTAAGGGAATTTGAAGAAAAACTCTAATTGAAGATTAAACGGAATTCGAACAAACACAGAAACTGAAGGCTATAGTAAGTGAATTCGAATAAAAACTCAAACTGAAGGCTATAGTAAGAAAATTCAAAAAGAAAAATGAAATTGAGGCTATAGTAAGGGAATTCCAAAAAAAAAAAAAAACTCAAACTGAAGACTTACTGAGGGAATTCGACGAAAAACTCAATCCGAATTCTATAGTAAGGAAATTCGACAAAAAACTCAAACTAAAGTTTATAGTAAGGGAATTTAATGAAAAATTAAACTAAAGATAATATGGTAATTCGAAGGAATACTCAAATTGAAGGTATAGCATTGTAATTCGCCAAATACTCAAAGTGAAGGCTATTGTAAGGGAATTCGACAAAAGACTCAAATTGAAGGCTATAGTTAGGGAATTTGAGAAAGATTCAAACTGTAGGCCAGAGTAAGGTAATTCAAAAAAAATTAAATTGAGGGTTATAGTAAGGAATTTTAAAAAAAAAAACTCAAACTGAAGGCTTCAATAAGGGAATTACTCTAAATGCTCAAACTAATGGCTATAGGAAGGATATTCGTGAAAAAAAAAAACTGAAGCTGATGACGATGACTATAGTAGGGGAACGAATTCGACGAATACTCAACCTAGTGGCTATAGTGAACGAATTCGACAAGAAATTCAAAATGAAGGCTTTAGTAAGGAAATTTGATAAAGAAAAAAGTCTATTCGTGGGTTAGAGTAAGCAAATTCGAAAAAAAAAACTCAAACTGAAGTCTATAATAAGGTAATTCAAAAAAAAAACTCCTATTAAAGTCTATAAAACGAGAATTCAACAAAAAACTCAAAGTAAAGGCTATATAGTAAGGGAATTCAATGAAAAAACTCATACCGGCATTATAGTAATGGAATTTAATGAAAAATTGAATTGAAAGCTATAGTATGGGTAATTCGACGAAAACTCAAATTGAAGGCTATAGGAAAAGAATTTGATGAAAAACTCAAATTGAAGGCTATTGTAAAGGAATTTGAATAAAAATCTTAAATAGAAGATTATAGTAAGGGAATTCGAAATAAAACTCAAGCTGAAAGCTATAGCAAGGGAATTCGAACGAAATTTCAAACTGAAGGCTATAGTAAGGGAATTCGAAGAAAAACTCACACTGAAGGTTATAATATGGAATTCAAACAAAAACTTAAAGCAAAAGTTATTGTAAGAGAATCCAAAATCAAACTAAAACTGAAGGAGTAAGGGAATTCGAAGACAATAGAAACTAATGGATAGTAAGGAAATTCGGAAAAAGTCAAATATAAGCCTATATTAAGGGAAGTGGAACATAAACTCAATTTTGAAGGCCATAGAAAGGGAATTTGAAGAAAAAGACAAACTGAAGGCTATAGTAAGGGCTTTAGACCCAAAAGTAAATTTAAATGATTTAATAAGAGAATTTGACAAAAAAACATGTTGAAGGCTATAGTAAGGGAATTGGATGAAAAAACTCAAATTGAAGTTTGACAAAATACTCAAACAAAAGGCTATATTAAGAGAATTCGATGAAACAGTCAAACTGAAGGATATAGTAAAGGAATTTGAAGAAAAACTCAGACTGAAGAGTACATTAAGGTAATTGGATGAAAAACTCAAACTGAAGCCAATAATAAGGGAATTCGTCGAACAACTCAAACACAAAGCTATAGTAATGGAATTTGACGAAAAACTTACAATAAAGGCAATCGTAAGGGAATTAAACAAAAAACTCTAATTGAAGGCTATATAGTAATTGAATCCAATGAAAAACTTCGACTGAAGGCTATATAGCAATTGAATTTGACGAAAAACTCAAGCCAAAAGTTATAGTAAGAGGATTTGACAAAAAACTCAAATCAAGGATTATAGTAAGGGAATTTCACAAAAAACTTAAACTGAAGGATATAGTTAGGGAATTTGATGATAAACTCAAACTGAAGCCTATAGTTAGAAAAATATGATGAAACACTAAAAACAAAAGGCTATACTACGGGAATTTGTCGAAAAACTCCGATTCAAAGCAACTGTAAGGTAATTCGAAGAAAAACTCAAGCGGGAACCTATAATTAGGGAATTTGTCGAAAAACTCAAACACAACGCTATAGTAAGGGATTTCGACAAAAAACTTAAAATAAAGGCTATCGTAATGGAATTCGACGAAAAATTCAAACTGAAGGCTATATGGTAATTTAATTCGACGAAAAACTCAAACCGAACGTTGTAATAAAGAAATTCAATGAAAACTTAAACTGAAGGTTATAGTTACGGAATTCGACAATAAACTCAAATTGAAGTCTATAGGATGGGATGGGAATTTGACGAAATACTCAAACTAAAGGCTATAAAAAGGGAATTTGTTGGAAAACTCAAATTGAATGCTATAGTAATGGAATTCGAGGAGAAAGTCAAACTTAAGGCTTTAGAAAGGGCATTCAATAAAAAACTTGAACAAAAGGTTATAGTAAGGTAATTCGAAAAAAACTGAAACTATATGTTGTAGTATGGGTTCGATGAAAAACTAAAACTGAAGGCTTCTGAAAGAAAAATCACGGAAAACCTCAAACTAAAGGCAAAAGGAAGGAAATTCGATAAAAAAACTCAAAATGAAGGCTATAGTAAAGGAATTCGAACAAAAACTCTAAAGTGAAGGCAATACTGAGGGAATTCGAACGAAAACTCTGCCTGAAGGCTATTGTAAGGGAAGTTGAACTCGAACTCAAACTAAAGGCTATTGTATGACAATTTGAAAAAAAAAAAACTCAAACTGCAGCCTATAGTTAGGGAATTCGAACCAAAACTCAAACTGAAGGATATATATGAAGGGAATTAGCCAACAAACACAAACTTAAGGGTATTGGATGGGAATTCGAAGATAAACTCAAACCGAAGGCTATAGTATTGTAAGTGGAAGAAAACTCAAATTGTTGTAAGGGAATTTGAAGAAAAACTTAAATTGAAGGCCACAACAAGGGTAAGTCGAATCAAAACGGAAACTATAGGTTATAATAAGGGAATTCGAAGAAAAACTCAAATTGAAGGTTATCATAAAGGGAATTTTTCGAAAAATTCAAATTGAACACTATTGTAAGGGAGTTTAACAAAAAACAAAAACTTAAAGTTATAGTTAGGGAATTGACGAAAAGGAAAAACAGAATGCCAAACTCAAGACTGTAGGAAGGGAATTCGATGAAAAACTAAAACTAAAACTGTATAATGGGAATTCGAAGAAAAATGAAACTTAAGGCTTTTGTAAGGAAATTCGTAAAAAAACTGAAAATGAAGGCTATAGAAAGAGAATTCCACGAATAACTCAAACTGAAGGCCATAGTAAGGGAATTTGATTAAAAACTAAAACTAAAGCTTGAGTTTTGGAATTCGATGAAAAACTCAAACTGAATGCTGTGGTAAGGAAATTGAATGAAAAACTGAATATAAAGGTTATTGTATGGGAATTCAACAAAATATTCTAATTGAAGGTTATATAAAGGGAATTCGACGAAAAAATAATACTGAAGGCCATAATAAGGGAATTAATAAAAAACTCAAACTGAAAAATGTAAGCAAATTCAAAATTATGGCCATAGTAAGGTATTCCAAAGAAAAACTCAACTAACGGCTATAGTAATGGAATTCGAAGAAAAAGTCAAACTCAATAGTAAGGGAATTCAAACAAAAGCACAAACTGAAGGCTATAGTTAACAAATTCAAAGAAAAGTTCAAATTGAAGGCAACAGTAAGGGTTCTCAAAAAATAAACCTAAAACTGAGGGCTAGAGTAAGGGAATTCGAAGTCAAACTCAATCTAAAGGCTATAACGAAGGAAAAAAGTCAATTGAAGGCTAGTAAAGGAATTTGAACAAAAGTTAGGAAATTAAGAAAAAATTCAAAACGAAAGCTATAGTAAGAGAATTTGAACAAAAACTCGAAATGAAGGCTATAGTAAGGGAATTCGATGAAAAACTCAATTTTAAACTTATAGTAAGGGAATTCAAAAAAATAAACAAACTGAAGGGTATAGTACATGAATTCAAAGAAAAACTCAAATTGAAAGGTAGTAGTAAGGGATTTCAAAATAGAAAAACTCAAATTGAAAGGTAGTAGTAAGGGATTTCAAAATAGAAAAACTCAAACTGAAGGCTTGAGTAAGGGAATTCCTCGAAAAACTCAAACTGTTGGCTATAATAAAGGAATTCGATGAAAAACTCAAACTGCTAGGTATAATAAAGGAATTCGATGAAAAACTCCAACTGAGCGCAATAGTTAGGAAATTTGATAAAAAAAAACTCAAACTAAAGGCTATATTGTATAGGAATTCGACGAAAAACTCAAACCGAATGTTATTGTAGGGGAATTCGATGTAAAACTCAAACTGAACGCTGGGAATTCGACGAAAATCCAAAACAGAAAGCATTAGTAAGGGAATTTCATGAAAAACTCAAACTAAAAGCTATATGAATGGAATTTGATAAAAAGATCAAACACAAGTCTATAGTAAGGGAATTTGAACAAAAACTCAAGTTGAAGGCCATAAGAAGAGAATTCGAACGAATACTTAGTAAGACAATTCAAACAAAACTTAAACTAGGGTCTATAGTCAGGGAATTTCAGCAAAATCCCAAACTAAATGATATGGTTAGAGGATCCAAAGACAAACTCAAACAGAAGGATATAGTAAGGGAATTTGAAGAAAAAAGGCTACAATAAGAGAATTTGAAGAAAAACTCAAATTGAAGGCTACATAGTTAGGGAATTGAAACATAAACTCAAACTAAAGGCTGTAAGGGATTCGAAGAAAAAGACAAACTGAACGCTATAGTACTGGAATTCAAAAAAAAAAAAAACTCAAGCTCAAGGTTATTGTAAGGGAATTGGACAAAAAACTAAACTAAAGGATTTAATATGGGAATGTGACAAACAATTCAAAATAAAGGCTTAATAAGGGAATTTGTCAAAACACTCAAACTGATGGCTATAGTAAGGGACTTGGTCGAAAAACTCTGATTGAAGGCTATAATAAATGAATCTGACGAAATACATAAATTTGAAGGCCATAGCAAGGGAATTCGACATAAAACTCAAACTGACGTCTATAGTAAGGGAATTTGAAGAAAAACTCCAAGTAGAAGGCTATTGTAAGGAAATTTCAAGAAAAACTCAAACTGAAGGTTATAATATAGGAATTTGAAGAAAAACTGAAACTAAAGCCTATAATAAAGTATATCGAAGAAAAACTCATGTTGAAAGTTATAATTCGGGAATTCGTTGTAAAACTCAAACTGAATGCTATAGGAAGGGACTTTGACGAAAAACTCAAAAGGAAGGCTATCATACAGGTATTTGATGAAAAACTCAAACTAAAGGCTTTATAATATGGGAATTCAATGAAAAACTCAAATCGAGCATTATAGTAAGGGGATTCGATGTAAAACTTAAACCTAAGGCTATAGGTAAGGAATTTGATGAAAAACACATATTGAAGGCAATAGTAAGGGCATTTGTACAAAAATCTCAAACAGAAGGCAGTATTGTAACGGAATACGAACGAAAACTCATGCTCAAGGCAATAATAAAGTAAATCGAATGATAACCCAAAGTGAAGGCTATAGTATAGGAATTCGGGTAAAAACTCAAATAGAAGGCTATAGTAAGGGAATTCGAACAAAAACTCAAACTAAAGGAAATAGTAAGAGAATTCAAAAACAAACCCAAATTGAATACTAAGGGAATTCGAAGAAAAACTCAAACAGAAGGCCAGAGTAAGGGAATTCGAACAAAAACACAAACTAAAGGCTATTGCATGCGAATTCGAAGAAAAATTCAAACTGAAGGCTATAGTCAGAGAATTTGAATATAAAAAAAAAAATCAAATGGAGGGCTATAGTGAGGAAATTCCAAAAAAAAAAAAACTCAGAATGAAGGTTTCCGAAGGAATTCCTCAAAAAAATCAAACTAATACCTATAGTAAGGGAATTCGGCTAAAAACTTAAACTAACGGCTATAGTAAGGGAATTTGATGAAAAACTCTAACTGAGTGCAATAATAAGTGAATTTGACTAAATAGTCAAATTGAAAGCTGTAGCAAAGGAATTTAACGAAAACCTCAAATTGGAGTCTAAAGTAAGGGAATTTGAAGAAAAACTCAAACCGTATAGTTTGGTAATTCGAAGGAAAAACTCAAACTGAAGCCCGTAATAAGGTAATCCGAAGAAAAACTCAAACCGAAGCCTACAATAAGAGAATTCGACGAAAAACTCAAACTAAGGGATACATAGCAAGGGAATTCGACAAAAAATCAACTGAACTTTATAGTTAGAAAATTCAACAAAAAATTGAAATTTAGGCTATAAAAAGGGAATTCGAATAAAAACTCAAATTGAAGGCCATAGTAAGGGAATTCGAACAAAAACTACAACTGAAGGTTATATGAATTCGAAGAAAAACTAATTCTCAAGGCTATAATAAGAGATGTGGATGAAAGACTAAAATTAAAGGATTTAATAAAGTAATTCGATGAACAACTCATACTGATGGCTACAGTAAGGGAATTGGACGCAAAACTCAAATTGAATGCTATTTGACAAAAAAATTTAATCGAACATTATAGTAAGGGAATTCGAGTATAAATTTAAAATAAAGGCTATAGTAGGGGAATGTATCGATAAGCTCAAACTGAAGGCTATTGAAAGAGAATTTGTTAGAAAATTTAAACAAAAACCTATAGTAGGGAATTTGAACAAAAATCTCAATAGAAGGCTACAGTAAAGATTTCGACCAAAAAACTCGAACATAAGCCTATTGTAAGGGAATTCGAATCAAATCTCAAGTTGAAGGCTACAATACATGAATTCGAACGAAAACTCAAACTAAAGGCAATAGTATGGTAATTTGAACAAAATCTCACACGGAAAATGTCAGGGAATTTGAACAAAAATTAAAACTGAAGGATATAGTAAAAAGACAAACTCAAACTTAAGACTATGGTAAGGGAATTCATAGAAACACTTAAATAGAAGGCAACAATAAGGGAATTCGAAAAAAGACAAACTGAAGGCTATAGCAAGCAAATTCGAAGAAACACTAAAACTGAAGGCTATAGTAAGGTAATTCAAAAAAATCAAAATGAGAGCTATAGTAAAGAAATTTCAAAATAAACTCAAACCAAAGGCTTTAGTAAGTGAATTCCTTGAAAAAGTCAAACTAAATGCTATAGTAAGGGAATTCGATGAAAAACTCGAATTGCCTGCTATGCTAAGGGAATTGGACGAACAAACTCAAATTAAAGGCTGTAAGAAAAAATACTCAAATTGAAGGCTTTAGTAAGAGAATTTGATGAAAAACTCAAACTGGAAAGGGAATTTGAGGAAATACTCAAACGAAAGGCTATGGTGAGGGAATTTCAGGAAAAACTCAAACTGTAGGCTTTAATAAGGTAATTCGAAGAAAAACACACATTGGAGCCAATAATAAGGTAAATAGTCTAAAAACTCAAACTGAACACAATAGTAAGGGAATTCGACAAAAAAGTAAAAGAAAGCTAGAGTAAGGGAATTCATAATAAACTTAAACTAAAGGCTATAGTGATGGAATTTGATTATAAATTAAAATTGAAGGCTTCATTAATGGATTCGACAAAAAACTCAAATTGAAGGTTATATTATTGGAATTCATCGAAAAACTCAAAATGAAGGCTTCAGTAAGGGAATTTGTCGAAAAACTCAAATTAAAGGTTATAAAAAGGGAATTTGACGAAAAACTCAATCTGAAAACTATAGTAAGTAAGGGAATTCTTCTAAAACTCAAACTGAAGTGTTTAATTAAGGAATCCGATGAAAAAATCAAATTGAACTGTACAATATGGAAATTCAACAAGAAACTCAAACTAAAGGTTATAGAAAGGGAATTCAACGGAAAACTCGAACTAAAGACTACAGTGTGGAAATTCGAACAAAAAATCAAATTAAAGGCTATAGTAATGGAATTCGAACGAAAAACTCTAATTGATGGCAATTTTAAAGGAATTCGAATTGAAACTCAAACAGAAGGCTATAACAAGGGAATTTGAACAAACACTCTAGGTGAAGGCTACAGTTAGGGAATTCGAACAAAACTTAGATTAAAAGCTTGAATAAGAGAATTCCAACAAAAACTCAAGGCTACAGTAGGGGAATTCGAAAGAAAACTAAAACTGAATGCTATTGTAAGGGAATTGGATGAAAAAGTGAAAAAAAATGGCTACAGTAAAGAAATTCGAACAAAAGCAAAAAACTAAAGGCTATAGTAAGTGAATTTGAAGAAAAACTCAAACTGAAGGCTGTAATAGGGATTTTGAAAAAATAAATAAATTGAGGTCTATAGTATGGTAATTTGAACAAAAACTCAAACTGAATTTATCAAAAATCTCAAACCGAATGTTATAGTAAGGGAATTTGACAAAAAACTCAAACTGAAGGCTATAGTAAGAGAATTCGATGAAAAACTCAAACTGAAGCGTATAGTCAGAGAATTCGACAAAAACTCAAACTGAATTCTTGAGTATGGAAATTTGAAGAAAAGTCAAACTAATGGCTATTGTAAGGGAATTAAATAAAAAGCAAATTGAAAGGTATAGAATGAGAATTCGATGTAAAACTCAAACTGAAGCCTATAGTAAGGAAATTCAAACAAAAACTGAAATTGAGGGTTATTGTATGGGAATTAAAACGAAATCTCAAACTGAAGACAATAGCTAGGGGTTTTGAACAAAAACTCAGATTGAAGGTTAGAGTAAGGGACTTCAAACAAAAAACTCAAACTTAAGGGTATAGTTAGGGAATTCGAACAACTCAAATAGTGGACTAAAGTTAGGTAATTCCAACAAAAGCTAGATTGGAAGGCTATAGTAAGGAAATTCCAACAAAATTTCAAACCGGAGGCTTAGTAAGGGAATTCGATAAATAAAACTCAATCTGAAGGCCATAATTAGGGGATTTGAAAAAAAACTCAAGCATAAGGCTATATAGTAAGAGAATTCGAAGAAAAAGTCAAAATGCATGGAGGCTACAAAAGGAATTTTGAACAAAAACACAAATTGAAGGCTATAGTAAGTGAATTTGAAGAAAAGTTCAAGCTGAAGTCTATAGTAAGAGAATTGAAAAAACAAATCACATTGAGGGCTATAGGAATGGAATTCAATGAAAATCTCAAATTGAATGTAGTATTAAGGGAATTGAATAAAAACTAAAACTCAAGCATATTTAGTTAAGGAATTCAACATAAATCTGAAAGCGAATGTTATAGTTCGGTAATTTGACAAAAAATTCTAATTGAAGGCTGTAGTAGGTGAATTCGACAAAAAACTGAAACCGAAGGATTCTATATGGGTGTTCATCGAAGAACTCATACAAATGGCCGTAGAAAGGGAATTCGATGAAAAACTCAATCTAAAGGCTATAGTAAGGGGCTTCGATGAAAAAACTCAAAATGAAGGGTATAGTTTGGGAATTCAATGAAAAATTCAATTTGGTTGCTATAGTAAGGAAATTAGATGAAAAACACAACAAAAGGCTATAGAAAGGGAATATAATGAAAAAAGTCAAACTGTAGGAAGGGAATTTCACAAAAACTCACACTAAAGTTTAGTAAGGAAATTCAAACAAGAATATAAATTGAATGCTAAGGGAATTAGAACGAAAACTCAAAGTGAAGGCAATAGTAAGATATTTTGAACAAACAATCAAACTGAAGGTTATAGACTTATAGTAAGGGAATTTGAATGAAAATTCAAACGAAGGCTAGTTTTTGGTGTATGAGTTAGGGGTAGTTTACTAAACTTTAATTTGTTATTATTTGTTTATTTTTCAGTTTACTTGCTCTTTAAGCCATCAATGGCATCATTGTAATTTTGTATTTTCGGATTCTATTAATACAAGTTTTAGGGTTGTAGGTCATTAAGACCCTTCGACCTCTTTCCTTGGTACTCTCTTCCCCTTTCTTCTTATATCCTTTTCTCTCATCTTCTATCTTTCTTCACTAAATCTAACATGGTTTTAGAGCGGGTCTGTATGTGAGGACTTGTTACATACAGAGGTCATGGGATCTTCTTCCTTGTAGTTTGTTGTATAAGTTAGAAGTTTTGGAAAGGTCTTAGATTATGGACGATTCTTAAAGTTTGTCTTTTTTGAGTGTTTTTCTGCCATTATCCCTTGATAATGGTTTCTACTGTTGATTGAAGTGTTGTATTTAGGTTTACTCCTAAAGAGAGTTCCTTTGCTAAAGCTGGGTTCATAGGAACCTATATCAGCGACTACTACTACTGTTGCTGGTAAAAAATAGAATTTTTACACTCCAACAGGATTCGTGCCAAACCAAAAAACCTGTCTTTGAGCTGTAAAAATCTGCCACTTCTAGTAACAGGTAGCTCTGATGGTGTTCAGAGCTTCCAAGTACGTAACAATCGTGTTTTTACACTGCCTCAGGAATTGTGCCAGAGGTTTTTTTCAATATAGAATGTGTTTTCTGGTGTTTTTGAGCTCTAGCTTGTGCTGCTACTGACGTTATCTGTTGTGTGGTAAGAAGCTAAAGATTCATTTTTTCTCTCTCTTTTACCAGTGTCGGAGGGCTAATGGTCTAAAAAGGGTTTTCTGCTAGTGTGGAGTTACTGGACTCGTACTGCGGAGTGAAAGGTGTTTGCTGGGCGTCAAAAGCTTCTCTAGGGTTTTAGAAGTATAAAAGGTGTGTTTTTCTAACTTTGTATTTTTCTGACGTCATCATACTTAGGGCTGATGTCAGCAACTTTATTGGTCTGAATTTCAAACACTTGAGAAAGATTTGGATGTCTAATTGTTATTGTAGCAAGGGTGATCGCTAGTACTGCTGTTTAAGTGTTCTACATGCTTAGTGCTGCTCGAAAAGGAGTTATTTTGGTCTAGTTGGGTTCGTAAAACCCACTTTTTGCTACTACTACTGTTGGGTTCGTAAAACCCTCTTCCTACTGCTGTAGATTTCGTAAAACCCTCTTTTTGCTACTACTGCTGCTAAAGTGTTAGCCTCTGTTTCAAGGTTTGCCTCTGGATTCGTGCATTCTCTCTATATATTATCTGAGGCTGAGGAAATCACTAGTCCAAAAAAAAAATCTAGGTAGTTATGAAATTGTGCTTACATCATCATTGCGCATGCTGACATCTGTACGCTTCAAGAAAATTGTGTTGTGATTAGTTAGTTGGTATTTTTTAAGGCATATTATATGTAATTGGTGATCGAATTTTAGCTTTTTAGGTGTAAATTTATGATGTGCTGACGTTATCGGTTGGAGTGCTCAAATTGAGATGTTTGGTCTATTGCACTTTGATTTGGTGATCCTAAAGTGTTTTTGGTTGTTGGATTTTATTTTCTGAAAGTTGTTTAGTGCTGACTGGATATCTGTTTTGGACTTGTGAGTTATTCTTTGGTGGTTTGGTATGATATCTAATTATGAGATTGTCGACTCTACTGCCTTTGCCTGTGTTACCATACTTGCTAAGGATACCATTTAGTTTCTGCATCTAAATTTAATGTTGAATATTATGTTTTATGGAATTCCTTGATTAAAAGTATTTGAGGGCAAAAATGAAAGGTTTTGGTCTCTTCCGGTACTTCTTGGGCATTGAAGTTGTCCGAAATAAGGGGGGATCAGTGGTTCCTTTGCAGAGAAAGTGTGTTATAAATATGTTTCTGTGAGGTAGAAATATATAAAGGTGGATTGTCACTTTACTTGAGATGTGTAAGGCACGATAGTCACTCGATATATTAACTCTAAGGACCAACTGGCCGATCTGCTCACTAAAAGTCTTCGAAGAACGGAATTTGAGTACCTTCTCTCCATGCTGGGCTTTTATAATATCTATGCTCCAACTTGAGGGGGAGTTAGTTACTATTTGTTTATTGTTTAGTTTACTTGTTCTTCAAGCCATCAATGGCATCATTGTAATTTTGTATGTTTGGATTCTATTAATATATGTTTTAGCTGGGTTGTAGGTCACTAAGATCTTACTACCTCTTTTCTCTGCTACTCTCTTCCCCTTTCTTCTTATCTCTTCACTTTTCTCTCATCTCCTATCTTCTTTCACTAAATCTAACATTAGGGAATTCGAACAAACACATAAATTTATGGCTATTGGAAGGGAGTTCCAACAAAAACTCAAACTGAGAGGCGATAGTAAGGGAAATCGGCAAAAAAAGCTCAAATTGATGGCTATAGTGAGGGAATTAGAAAGAAAACTCAAATTGAAAACAATGGTAAGGGAATTCAAAGACAAAAAAGTTAAAATGAAGGCTACAGTAAGGGGATTCCAACAAACACACAAACTAATGGCTATAGTAAGTCAATTTGAAGAAAAACTCAAATAAAAGGCCAAAGTTAGGGTATTAAAAAAAACTCAAAATGAGGGCTATAGTTAGGGTATTCGAATGAACACTCAAACTAAAGCTATATTGAAGGAATTCGAACAAAACTTAACTTGAAGTCTATAGTAAGGGAATTTGAAAAAAAAAAATCAAACTGAAGGCAATGAAAAACTCCAATTAAAGGCTATAAAAAATTCCAATTAAAGGCTTTAAAAAACTCCAATTAAAGGCTATAGTAAGAGAATTTAAACAAAAACTCAAAATGAAGGCTTTATTAAGGGAATTCAAAAGAAAACTCAAACAGAAACCAATAGTACGGGAATTCGAAAAAAAAGTCAAATTGAAGGCCATAGTAAGGGAATTCGAACAAAAACACAAACTGAAGGCTACAGTAAGCAAATTTGAGAAAAAAACACAAACTGAAAGGCTATTGCAAGGGAATTCAAAAAACTCAAAATAATGGCTTCAGTAAGGGAATTCGTCGAAAAACTCAAACTGAAGGCTATAAGAAAAGGAATTTGATGAAAAACTCAATTTGAAGGCTATAGTAAAGGCATTCTACTGAAAAACTCAGGTTGAACGTTATAATAAAGGAATTCTAGGAAAGAACTGAAACAGGAGGATATAGTAAAGGAATTCGACAAAAATTTTAAATTAAAGGCTATAGGAAGGAAATTCGATACAAAACTCAAAACTAAAGGCTAGAGTAAGGGAATTCGAACAAAATCTAAAATCGATGTCTATAGTAAGGGAATTCGAACAAAAACTCAAACTGAAGGCTATAGTAAAAGAATTGGAACGAAAAGTCAAACTGAAGGCTATAGGAAGGGAATTTGGTAAAAAATTCAAACTAAAGTGTATAGTGAGGGAATTTGAACAAAATTTCAAACTAAAGGATATAGTAAGAGAATCAGAAGACAATCTCAAATTTAAGCCTATAATAAGGAAATTCAAAGAAAAATTGAAACTGCAGTATGGAAATTCGAGAAAAAGCTCAAATTAAAAGCTATAGTATGTGAATACGAACAAAAACTCAAACTTAAGGCTGTAGTAGTTGAATCCAGAGAATAAGACAAATTAAAGACGATAATAAGGGAATTCGAAGAAAAACTGAGACTTAAGGCCATAGTTAGGGAAGAGAACAAGGAAAAGGTGAAAAAAACAAAGGAACTAATACAGTGGCAGTTGTTGCTTTCCAGCAAAATTTTCTCCAGAATTTGCAAGTATTAATATGGAAATCAACAAGACAGATTTGGGTTCATTGCATCTCCCTTGATTGAAGACCAAAACGCGTTCTTCCTGAAAAAGGGTCTCAAGGGGAACAGATCAATCTTCGGTTTCTCTTCTCGCGGATACTAAAAATTTCGATGCATGCTATAGAACCTCTTTTCATATTATTTAGGAAGAATCTTCCTGAATCCTCACAGCTAGAATCTGCTAACAGTAAGTTCGCCTATCTGTTCTCTAATTATAGTAGCTTCTTGAGTTGGAAAGGACACCTCCTCTTTTCTTTCCTTGACTAAATAACGGCTTCTCTGGTTTTAGCTTTTCGGAATCTAGGACTTATCCAAGGTGGGGGGTGGCACACCCGCTTTTAAGGGTCTGGTGTCCGTTGTGAATCTTATATAGCTCTCTGATTTAATCGTTCGCCTCTTCATTGATCGTCGTCCTCGATCAATCGTAATTCCTATGGCGTCTGACAAAAAACCGAAGTTTGGAGTTCCTGTAACGGATCACAACAGTAAGGAGACCCTTTTGCTGTTTTTTGCTCGTACTATGTTGGTCTTCTTAATTTAATCGATAATTTCAAATCTGGATGGCAACAATGATACATTAATTTCTTGTTTTCTTTGATTGAAAAGCATCAATTGCCTACACATCGCTGTGATTTCTTTCGATCTTTGAGATTCATTTAATTTAATTTTTTTGTTCCCTTAATTTCTCTCTCTTTCATTCTGAATGTCATCTATACTCACCATTTTCTGAACCAGATCGTTTAATTTTATTTTATTTGTCTTTCCCACCCTGAATTTCATGATAAGAGTTAAGAAATTCATTTACAAGAGACCAGCCGGTTCTTCAGTAGGATTTTAATTATTAAGCTAGTTGATTCCATATCTTTTTAATTGGTGTTGAGATTTTTATAGGAAATTATAATATGACAACAAAATCCACTACGGAGTTCTAATTTCTTTAGAGTATTAAGTTTAAAGGTTTAATTTCATGTGCGAGGAAAGATATAAGGAAATATATAAGGCTTCATTTGTTGCATAAACAATAATATATATATATATATATATATATATATTATTTATACTTTTATTTGGCTTCTGTACGTACGCAGAGGCAGATGATCAATTGGAGAACAGCCCAATCGAAGAGGTTCGGCTTACAGTTGCTGTAACGGACGACCCGAGTCTCCCGGCTCTTACGTTCAGGACATGGTTTTTAGGGCTCATCTCCTGTATCTCTCTCTCGTTCATAAACAAGTTCTTCGGCTTCAGGACCAACCAGCTTGGCGTTTCCTCTGTTGCCGTGCAAATCGTGGTCCTCCCTATAGGAAGGTTCATGGCAGCGACTCTTCCCACGAAACGGTTCAAGGTTCCGATCGTGGGTTGGTCCTTCTCCTTCAACCCGGGTCCCTTCAACATGAAAGAGCATGTCCTCATCACCATCTTCGCCAATTGTGGCAGCGGTGGCGTCTATGCCGTTCACATTGTCACCATCGTCAAGGCCTTCTATCGTCGGAATATGCATCCTATTGCGGGTTTCTTCCTCGCACAGACCACACAGGTAATTAATTAATTTGCTACCTATCTAGCTCCCTAAGCATGCATGCATAAATAACTAGTTCAACAAATAATTTAGTACTGCTGCAATTAGGCTCCTAGCTAGAATATAATATGAACAGCGGTGGACGTTAGTGGTTCTTGATCTTAATTCGTTAAGGACGACGTTATATATATAGCTTTGCTGATTCTTCTTCGAATATATATTAATCTTAATTCTTTATCAGATGCTAGGCTACGGATGGGCAGGAATATTTAGGAAATATCTCGTTGACTCTCCCTATATGTGGTGGCCGTCCAATCTTGTTCAAGTGTCCCTCTTCAGGTACTGAACAGCAAATTATATATAATGCTCTCCACAAGCAGGAGTAGTACTAGTGGTACCGTGCATGGTGCTCTATTAAAGATATATTATATTGGTCTGATCAGGAAGAACTTATTGGTCTATCTCTACAGGGCGCTGCACGAATCAGATGTTAGGCCAAAGGGGGGACTGACCAGGCTCCAGTTCTTCCTGATTGTCTTAACTTGCAGTTTTGCTTATTTTGCCGTTCCCGGTTATCTCTTCCAATCCATTTCAGCGCTGTCTTTCGTGTGCTGGATATGGAAGAAGTCGGTAACGGCTCAGCAGGTCGGGTCTGGTTTAAATGGTTTTGGCATAGGTTCCTTTGGACTCGATTGGGCCACCATTTCGGGCTTCACGGGATCTCCCTGGCCACTCCTGCATTCGCCTTATTCAACACCATGTTCGGCTTCTTCATGTTGTTTTACGTATTGCTCCCCATCACTTACTGGTCCAATACTTATGAGGCCAAGAAATTCCCCCTCGTCACTTCCCAGGTCTTTGATGCTGATGGGAACGGGTACAATACTACCCGTGTCATTGACCCAAACACTTTCTCTCTGGATATGGATGCCTACAACAGCTACAGCAAAATCCATCTCAGTGTCTTCTTCGCCTTCTCCTACGGATTGAGCTTCGCCACTCTGACTGCCACGCTTTCGCATGTCGCCCTCTTCCACGGAAAGAGCATCCTCGAGCTGTGGAGCCGGACCACGGCAATGGCTAAGGATCAGTTCGGCGACGTGCACACAAGATTGATGAAGAAGAACTACAAAGCAGTTCCGCAGTGGTGGTTTCATACTATATTGATCTCCATGGTTGCTCTTGCTATTTTTGCTTGTGAAGGTTTCGGTAAGCAGCTGCAACTTCCTTATTGGGGAATACTCTTGGCTTGTGGTGTGGCTTTTCTCTTCACCTTACCCATAGGTGTTATCAGCGCCACTACAAATAGTGTAAGTAACAAATTAAATCAGTGCAAGTAGTAGTTAATTGGATTAATTAGTCGTTTTATCTAATTTTTGCGTTCGTTTCCTTCTGATTGAAAGCCTACTAACTAGCTAGCTAGCTAGCCAGCCATTTTATCTATTTATATATGCGACTTGTTGTATAATCTTTCAGACCCCTGGGCTAAACGTGATAACGGAGCTGATCATCGGTTACATGTACCCTGGGAAACCGCTTGCAAATGTGACATTCAAGACATATGGTTACATAAGCATGATACAGGCTCTGTCCTTTCTTTCAGATTTCAAGTTGGGGATTTACATGAAGATTCCTCCTAGAGCCATGTTCTGGACTCAGGTAATAATTATTATCCAATTTTTTTATTTTTAATGATAATATTCAAAATTAATCTTCACAATTACGCGGTAATTAACACATATTTATCTTTTCTAACCAATTATATATATAATTCGACATGCAAGGACAGTTGGTAGGGACAGTGGTATCATCTTGTGTGTACTTTGGAACTGCATGGTGGCTGCTGGAATCAGTGGAGCACATATGTCAGCCCAAGCTACTGCCGGAGGGAAGCCCCTGGACTTGCCCAAGCGACAATGTCTTCTACAACGCCTCCATTATTTGGGGTCTGATCGGTCCTCTTCGCATGTTCGGCCGTCTCGGGGTGTACTCGAAGATGAACTACTTCTTCCTTATCGGCCTGTTAGCACCGGTTCCTGTGTGGCTGCTTTCCAGGGCATTCCCGGAGAAGAAGTGGATCAAGCTCATCAACATGCCCATAATCTTTGGTGCGACCTCCGGTATGCCCCCGGCCAAAGCAGTCCACATGCTCTCTTTCCTAATCGTCGGTGTTTACTTCCAATACTACGTTTACAGACGGTACAAGGCGTGGTGGGCTCGCCATACTTACATTCTCTCGGCAGCCCTTGATGCGGGCACTGCCTTCATGGGTATACTCATCTTCTACTCTCTCCAAACATATGATGTCAACGGCATTAACTGGTGGGGTTTGGAGGCTGATGACCATTGCCCTCTGGCCATGTGTCCCACAGCTCCCGGTGTTGTCGCCGACGGCTGCCCCACTTTTACTTAAATGCATGATGGTTGTACATACGTGCGATTTATGGCCGAGGTGGCCGACTATGATCCAAATGAAATGTCATCGAACAATCAATTAATGTTTTATGGTATAATTAGCGTCAAACCTGATGTGGAGTGAAGAGCATTTATGCTCAATCGTGTGATCATTAGTAGCACAATACAGATTCTAATAATAATGAAGAACTAAGAATGCATTGATCCGAATGCACCAATAATTTTTAACGATAAATTAGTTCCATGAATCACTGTTATAACTACATTGAAATTAATGAAGATATAATCATATTAATGGAACAAAATGCGCAGTCCAGAACAAATTTAGCCTGTCATATTGTTAGGCGGTGCGACAAACTAAGGCGACAGGCGCATACAAGGCTCGTAGTAACCACGTTAACAATATATTGATCGAAAAATCACAAATATATATAGAAAACTTTCCGTGTCCCCGCCGTCAGCAAGATTCTTCGTTGTAAATTGTTGGTTATTTACGTATTTACATGGAAGATCTAAAGAGTGAAGATAAAAGAGTAGATATTAAGGGCGGCCATATTGTGGTTTTGGAGTAATGAGTTATAGAGAACTAGGGTAGCAAGTGGAGGAAGGTAGGCTAGGAGATAGAAGGAGAATAACAAATTGTTGAAGTATTTCTTCTAGTTGCTCACTTATGCATTGTATCAACCTATAATATATATATATATATATATATATATTATATAGTAGTGGGTAGATTACATGTGTGGTTAAGATTTAAAGTTGGTAGCTAGGTAAAGTTGTGGTTGAAATTTTACATCTATGCACTCAAAAAGTAAGATGACATATACCAAAGTTTCACCACACACTCTTCCATGTCTTTGAGTTTAATAAACTAAACTATATATCATGGAAGGAGTAGTGATTCGGGCACAGCCACTGTGTCCGATTCGAATACAGCGGCTCTCACAAATCATTAAAATAATATATTTCTAAAATTACAGCGGTTGTTCTCGAATCATTGAAGCTTTAGGAAATTCACTTTTTATCATGAACGAAGCAACGAGCATATACACGCAAGAGAAATGAACCAAAGATTTCTTTCCCCTTAGACTTTTTCTTTAGGAAGAATAGCCGTTTTAATCTTCGATCATGGAGAGATGAGTTGAACCCAATTTCCCGCACGTTTCCATATATAATACTCGCAAATGTTGGAGAATTTTCTGGAAAACGTCCTTATCTCCATGGCCAAAATTAAGATGGCAAGGTTTCTCTTATTGTGTGATTTGCAACCAAGAACCAACCGTGCATGAGTTTAGGAAAAGGAAGGCAAGAATCTACGTACATGATGTTACCGGCCAATTCGAAACAAAGTTGCCTCAGGTTTATACTTTAGAGTTTAGGATTTTATAAAATAGAAAATATTTTATTATTTTTTAGTTTTCCTATTGGCTGGTTACATCATGTACATCAGATAGGTACTATGGCCTAGGTGTGGTAGCATTACTCTTAATTAAATTTAAATACCACCCGTTGAATGTTATAAGACACGGCCTCAAAGAAGTTGGGTTGGGTCGAAACAGTTCCGTAAGGTTCGCTTGAAGGCCGCCAAACCCTTAGTTGGCAAAAGCATAGTTGTGCAACTCAGCTCAGCGGTGTTGATTCAGATATAGGCTTTTATCGAATCGATATGGAGGGCCATCTCACAAGGCATTCCTGAATGGCTCCAGAAATTGCAAAGCTCGCAATTCAGGGGGTTGGATCGGAGGAGTCACATCATTACACTCACGTCAAATAGATACTGGTTGGAAAATAGTGTGCATACCAAATAAAATGGTAGACTAATAGCATATCTCTGAGTATCACATCCACCTCAAGCACTATGAGACAGTTTATATCTTCATAATGAAGCTAGAAATCATGTAAAAGCTATATAGCATGCACAATTTATATATTGGTAGCACAATTTATTTGTTATGTGGGAAGTAGAAATAAAATACAATGCCAGATGTTAACTCAAACCATATTACCTCTAAGGAGTTTAAATTGCTGCTCCCAAAGGTTTAAACACTGATTTTGCCCTTCAAATAAATTTTTAAAAACAACCAAAAGTTATTTAAAGAATATATATTTTCAATTTGACATATATAATATTTCATACATAATAGTTTTAAAAAATATTTTAAAAACCACACCAGACCAGGCCAGTTCGATTGAACCGGAACCAATAAGTTTTTTCCAATTCAGTGCAATATTAGAATCAGTTT
Organism: Aristolochia contorta; assembly: GCA_022405105.1. NCBI lineage: Eukaryota > Viridiplantae > Streptophyta > Magnoliopsida > Piperales > Aristolochiaceae > Aristolochia > Aristolochia contorta. The sequence continues at coordinate 16,589,540 of CM039668.1, read as the reverse complement.
TTTTGAGAAAACGGTTTTTGTCCGGTGTAACGTAGAAACTTGTTCTATTTGGTCCATTAGATCCATCATGTACAATTGAAATTGATCTAAAAAACGGTTCAAACTTCTAAATTACACTTCCAACGATAGATTTCGAACTGACACATGACAACAATTTTAAGTGTCAATAATGTTAGACGTTAGGTCTAATAAATCACAAAATATATCATTAAAATAGACATATAATTTGCACAGGATCCCTTTTACATAAATCTTGTATAGATTTGATTGAATTAAAATAAGAAAGATAGCGGGAGCGTACCTTTCATCTTCGAATAGTAATTAAGTCGAAGTAGTGCACAACAAAACCTTTTCAAATGTGTTTTACAACTGATAAGCTTGCTTCCCTTCAGCCAGACTGGGTGTGCATAAGTCGTAGCCTCACTTGTATGACTTTGGAGGATTTATTGATTCTAATGGGTATGACACTAATGACTTTCTTCAATGTGAGACTAATGACCTTTGAGAGAGACGCAACTCTCTATTTCCAAAGCGTCCCCAGAGTCAATGTACCCATTAAATCTATCTCTTCAAGGTAATGTGCTAGCCATTATTCTCTGTACTGAACGTCCAATGACAAAGTATCTAGAAGTAGGCCCCAAGCCCATAAGTCATGGTAATTTTATTTTATATATTAAATATTTGAAACCATAATTTCAACAAACTCCCACTTGGTTGCAAATCCATTTTTATAAAATTCCAATTTAGAAAAAACATGAAAAAAAATGTTGACACAAAACCATAGTATGACCATTGCCATTACCTCAAATACTTTAATATACATGTGTAGTTAACATGTGCCTACACAATATACATCCTAGATATCTAAGACTGGGAAATAAACCAAATCCATATTTGTCAAGTTCAACGGTCTCCATTCATAGCATACTCGGACCTGAACTCAGGGTAAAGTTCTATTAGCCACTAAGGTAATTGTGCCTCAGTAGTACCATAGGTCTAAATCAATTCAGACATCCAACCCTTTCTTATTGAGACCCTTCCGTATATACGTACAAGTATATACCTAATAGAAAAGTTGGACATCAAGGCATTCCACTGTCCATAGCATACTAAGTACCTGGGGAGCTCAGGTAAAGCTCTATGCAGCCCCATTGGCCTGGACAATTTAGAGACTCAGTCGTCACTCCCTATTGAGACCCTCACGTACACACGTACAAGTGCATACCTAATAGGGAAGCTGAATCTTAGGGCACACCATGAGTACTCATATAATCACACAAAAACATATGCATTCATTCAAATTTGTAATTTCATTCTATGGAATATAAAATACAATGTCATGATATTACAAATCAATGAGACCATAATTCATACAAAACAATGTTCCCCACACGGACAGTGAAACTAGTCACGGGAAGACACCTAGTTAGTGGATCAGTTAAGTTGTTCTGAGAGGCTATTTTGTGAACAACAACTTCCTGCTTCGTCAGCATGTCTCATATATAGTGGTATTTCCCTTCAATATGCTTAGCCTTGGAGTGACATTTCAGATCTTTTGTGATAACAATACCTGACGCGTTGTCACAAAAGATAAGCGATAGGTTGCTCCACACAGTCTACCACTAGAAGACTCTGCAAGAATTTGTAAAGATAGACAACTTCCCTTATAGCTGAGTTCATAGCTACATATTCTGCCTCCATGGTTGATTGCGTTACATAGTTTTGCTTCTTGCTTTTCCTAGAAATGACATTTCCGCCAAACATAAAGATAAAGCTAGAAGTAGACTTGTGCTGCATGATACATCAAAACATATGACTTAGTTTTTTGTAGATAGCGCATCACCCATTGAACTCCTTCCTAGTGAGTGGAACCTGGATTAGCTTGAAACCAGCTAAGAACCCCAACAGCGTAAGCAAGATCAGGTCTTGTACACATAAGAGCATACATAAAACTCTCCACGACAGACACATGGATATTTCGATTTGTCCAACTTATCTGTGAGTTGAGAAAGACAATCCACCTGACTCATCTTTTTAGTATTATTATTAGGTCCTTTAAGTTGAAGACAATTGGACATATGAAATCGATCTAGAAAAGTGTCTATATACATCTCTTGAGATAAACTCAACCTTCGAAAAGCCCTATCCCGTAGAATCTTAAAATCGAGAATGTATGAAGCTTTCCCAAGGTCATTCATATCAAACATCTGAAATAACCATGTCTTGATAACCAAGGTCATTCATATCAAATGAATGTCGACTACTTGATGTTGATGTCACGTAGGAAATATTTTACTATTTAGGAGAACATACATAATAATACAATTACCTTAATCATCTAGTACTCCCACTTACTCTTTGGGGATTTATGAGTGTTACTAAACAAATCATTAAACAAATAATGAACAAATAATAACATCACAAACAAACAAACAAACAAACAAACAAACAAATTAATTTATACTTACCCTTTGGGGATTCATATAAATTAATTTTCAATATACTAATTTAGTTATTCAAATTTCATTACCCTTTGGGGATTTTACTAATTATATAATAAAATTAGTATAACACATAAACCAAAATTATTCACAAATAAACACAAAAAATAATTTAATAAATACAATTCGCATTACCCTTTGGGAATTTTTAAATCATATAATTAAATTAATTTCACATTAAAAATATATAAATATAAATTAATGCAATAAACTAACAAATAAAGTTTTATAGGAAATTAAATAAAATTCGAAATAAAAAAACACTAGAAAAAACATTCTAGCCTAATATATACATAAAACCTAGTCTGGTTTATTTTTTTAGGTCATTACTAATCCGAATAGCACAAAACCTTATGTCCTCCTATGGCTCACAATGCAGCCCGCCACTGTTCCCCGCTCACTGCAGCCCGTGCCCATAATATGCAAGCCTAGGGTATGCAGTCCCACACTAAGGCAGGCCCGCACGAATGCAATCCCGCGCGTATGCAGGCCCACGCAAATCCGAGCCCGCGCATATGCCGGTCAGCGTGAATGCGAGCCCGTGCATATGCTGGCCCGGGTGAATGCAATCCCGTGCGTATGCAGGCCCGTTACTGCAGTCCGCGGGCCACTGCAGTCCCCGCACTGCAGTCCTGTGACTGCGGCCGCACTACTGTGCAGCTACTGCAGCCTACACACCAAACCCATGCGTGGCAGCAAGCCCATGAGCATTAGGGTTTTGCCTGTTTGCGGCGGCAGAAAACATATCCAAAATAGTAGCTAATTTATATTTAAATAAATAGCTAAAAAATAGAAAAATCCTTAAAAATCTGGAAATATATAAACACTAAGAATCTATTTCATGATACCAGCAGAGGCAAAATCACTTGAATTTTTTAGACTTTAGGTCTAATAAATCACATAATATATCATGAAATTAGACATATAATTTGTATACAATCCCTTTTGCATAAACCTTATACATATATTATTAAATTAAAATAAGAAAGATAACGTGAGCATACCTTTCATCTTCGAATAGTAATTGAGTCGAAGTAGTGCACAACAAAACCTTTTCGAATGTGTTTTACAAGTGATAAGCTTGCTTCCCTTCAGCCAAACTGGGTGTGCATAAGTCGCAGCCTCACTTGTAAGACCTTAGAGGATTTATAGATTCCAATGGGTATGGGACTAATGACTCTCTTCAATGTGGGACTAATGACCCTTAGGAGAGATATGACTTTTCATTCGCAAAGCATCCCCAGAGTCAAAGTACCCATTAAATCTACCTCAACAGGGGAATGTGCTGGTCATTATTCCCTATATTGAACGTCCAACGACAAAGTATCTAGAAGTGGGCCCCATGCCCATAAGTCATTGTAATTTTATTTTATAAAACGTAAATACTTGAAACCATAATTCCAAAAATAAATACAAAAGTAAAATGGAAAAAAAAAGTGGTGGGATTTAGGGTTTAAGGTTTAGGGTTTTTCAAAAATGAGCAATGAACGGTTTGGTTTTTCAAAACACAATTTAAAAAAAATAAATTCATATTTTATATGTAGAGTGTAGATTCTAACAGATATACTATAGTAGGAAAGAGTATACAAGAAAAGGAGTGTAAAGGTAATGAGTAGTAGTAATTATAAATTAAATAATTTAAACATCACCTTGCCTTACTTTGGACCCTTCACTAAGAATGGAGATCAGGATGTTAAAAGCCTGTGTTTGGATTTCTAGAGCTTGGAGCCACAACTCCCATTCTGCTTCTGTGTTGCAAAGAAATTTCTATACTTTGTTGTTCAAATAGTACAGGGGTAATTGTCAGAGATTAGTTCACAAACAAATGCAAATAGAAAAGATGTTTGACTTATTAATGGAAATATGCATACTAATTTCGGTTAATGGGAAATGAATTTTCTAACTTCAACTAGTCATTTTGTGATAGACTCTAAACCCAAAATAAGTTAAAAGTATTTTTGAAGTAAGATTGTACCCTTAATTTTTAATTAAATTTATAAAGTGCACAGTAAAAGTACGTAACAGGAGGGTGTCACACAGTCATAAGCCGATTGATTGTGTAATATTTGAAAAAGTACTTGATCACTTGCTGCCACCGCTGCTGGAGTCAGTTTTATTCCATTTTTTATATTATAAATTAGAAAATAAGACTAACGGGTTTTTAAATGGTCCAAATACATACGTGATTTTAATTCAATCAAAATTTTTATTTTGTTATAAGGCTTATAGAAGGCTAACTGTCTTGTCAATTTTCTAGTGACTCAATTCACTGCCCTTTTTCTATAATTAGTTCATGGTGGCCTTCTAGTGTCCCTCTTTAGGTAAATTAGTAAGAGAAATATATATATATATATAATATCGTACTGTTATAGTACGCACCAGGTTATTCATGCTCATGTTTTCCTTTCTTTTATGTCACAATTACCTCCATTTATGGTATATATTTGCCTTCTTGATGCTGCACGGAACAGAAGGCCAAATGGAGGAGAGGACTGACGAGGCTGCAATTCTTCCTAATCTTTTTTTTGCTTATTATTTCTTCCCATCCATTACATGCAATATTTGTAGGTTACCGCTCAGCAAATAGAGTTTTTGGTATATTTTTGTTCTTGGTTTGTTGCTTACACATTTCTCATGAGTTTACTTTTCATGTATTTTTGTACTACTTGCCTTCTATTTTACAGATCATCTCCCTGGCCGGGTGAGCAATATGTGGGTTTTGAACTCACATGGGAGACCCGTGTACGTTGGAGGCTATAATATCACCCCGCGAGCAGCTACTCTGCTTATATCCTCTACTAAAGAGTCATATGAGAGTAAAATTTAAAAAAAAAAAAAAGAAAAAAAGGACCCATATGAGCTTAATTTTGTGGAAACTGAAATATGCCTTAGAACACTGAAGATATGAGCAAGGCTTATAATATTGGAGATACCAAATTATGTATCGGGCATTAAAGACATGAATACATATATCGTAAATACGCATGCATGGATACGTCTAGACGTGCGTGTGGTTGGCAGCTGATCCCAATCTTCTCCTATCCAGACTCCAGTACTGCTTGGAGCTATATCGATCCATCACTTCCGTATCTCTACATAAATTACATGATAATATATATGTTACTATTAGAATAATTATCTCCTTATATTAGAATTTTATTTAGATCTTTTAAAATTTAAAGAGGTTATTACAATGTTTTAATTTGATATCTAATTCATGAATTGCTCCTGATCTTGATTTAAATCGGTCAAAAGGGATCCAACAAGTGGTGTTTGGCGCCAAATTAAACGTGATGCACTCACTTCCAAAATCTTATAATATCATGTTGAACATGATATAAGGTTTCCACATGCATGTGATTTTATTGGTCTTTACTCATAACATGCGAATTAATTAAAAACAAACTGAATAATATGTATTTCACTTTTTGTTTAGTGGAATGCTGAAATACCATGGATTAATATATAAATATATTGCTACTTAATTACGAGGCGAAGAAATCCCGTGTGATTTTAGTTTGGTGCATGCAGTTTACGGGAAGATCCCATGGACACGTAAGACGACTTGTTTCATCAAGCTAGCCGAGGTCTCTCTCTCTCTCTCTCTTGATCTAGATGCATGCTTACAACAGCAAGCTTAATTATACAGTAAAATTAATCTATCAAAGTGTGCCTTCTGATCTGTGTTCGCGCGTCGCCGCCCACTTCGACGGGCCACATCATTAATGGCCAAGCGAGACAAATCAAACTTATCGCTGAGGAAGAATTACAACTATATAATATAGTAGTGAAGGACACCGAAAGGGAGTAGTACTGCTTATCTTCAAAAGTTGCAACATTTATTCCCGTACGTGTAATATTTATAAGTAATTAAGGACAACCAGAGAAAGAAAAAGAAAGAAACAAAAAAAGAAAAACAAAGTAGCTAGCTGTGTTCAGCCACATACGACGTACGCGAACTAAGTACTCCCAGTTGAAACATTGTAAATTGGGACTTCGAAAAGATAGGGAGGATGTCAAGGAATGGCTGGAGTTGCTGGAACTGGATCCTTCCGGGCATTGGAATCCCCGGCGTCTACTTTCTCGTCCCCGGCCGGCGACCGCGTTTTTGGCGATAAACCAGAAGCAGAAGCGGCGTGAATAACTAATGGATGACTTGGACAACAGTCGCTTTGCTTCAACCTTATGCATTCTGGAGAACAATTAATAAAAGGCTTGAGGAAGCAGGAGAAGAGAGAAAACAAACAAGGACAAGTATACGATCTTCATTCTGAATATCGCTGCAGGCTCTTAAGTTAATTAATGCCTTAGTACCATTGAAGCAGCTAGCATTTATAATTTTACCCAGTTACTTTTTAATGCCCAACCCAACCATAGTCGGAAATGTTGCAGAATTTTCTGGTAAACGTCCTCATCCAAAGAAATGGCAAAATTGTTGCTCTGATTAATATTCTGCAACTAGCAGAAAAAGCATGTGAATAGCTGGGAGGAAAGAGAAAGTATATAAATGATATATGAAAAGAAATTTATGAATAAAATTAGTATAAATATAAACACAGAAAAATTAAGAACATGCAGTTCATGCTTAATTGCAAACAAATCAAATATTAAAAGAGAAAGGTAAATTAATTAATTATTTATCAGGACTTGGGAATATTATTGTCACATCTAGCTAGAACAAAACTAACCGACGGTTAATTTTACTGCATTAATGACATGTTTGCGATTCAGATCTAGAAGGCGAGCTACATAATTATAATCGGAGTTGGGCATCAGAATATCGACCCTTAAAAACGGGTACCCCCACATTTCAATTGGTTGTAATTGATTCCGCAAAGCTGAAAATAGAACAGCCGTTTCGTATCCTAGAAAGAGGAGATGTCTCTTCCAACTCGAGAAGCCATATATTATAGATGAAAACATAGGCATCCCATGCAGACAAGGAGAACAAGACGAATTGACGGTTTTCAAAGCATTGAACTTCAGGAATAATACGGTTTGGAATTCGATCAATCTTGGAAATTGAGATGCGACCTTGAACCGAATTTTGTCCCGAAGGTCTCCATCTAATTACTAAGAAACACTGGAGCAATTTGTGGAATGCTTCCTTCTCACCCTGCTGAAATTATGATGCATGGCGATCGAGGATGCATGCATGCTGTTATTTTATAACTAGCTAGCAGAAAAGATGAGATTATGAAGAAAGGGGGAAAATATGATAATAAATTAAAAAAAATGGGGCACACACAATGTGAATAAAAAAGACACTAAAAATTAGCAAAAAATAATTATTTTTTTTAAATTCATATAAATACACAGCTCGTATATTTGTTCCATGTACTCATACAAATTGAGCCTTTCCGGCCCTAATTCATTGAAAAACGTTCTGTCTGTATCTTCTTCTATTAAAACTTCATGTTCCTTAATTCAAACTCTACTTCTGATTATATATGAAATATAATTGTATGCGTGGTTGTTCCCTGCAAGTCATAACTTTATTTGAGGCCAGGGTGGAATAAAAATTATTTATACATTGTAGATGACTCTCCGCAATGCATGTAATTTCAACATGTCTTCATCATCACCTCTTTCATTTCGGGCAAAGTAGATTAATTGATTAAGTAATCCTAGAGCGTCAGTTCTGCAAGTTAAATGTTCTTAACTCCCTCCATTATAAAATTGTAGTTTATTATTCAAATTATAAAAGTTCACGGCGTTATATATGTTTCTTGTGCTTTTAAATTAACCGTCAATTCAGTCACTCTGCTTCACTTAGATCGATGTACGTTTTTATGTTCCTTGTTCATAACTAAATGTATCTTATAAATTGTGCTGCCGCCCGGGGATAGATATCAGTACACGCACCAGATTCCTGCTGAGAAAAGGACGTTTATTAATATTCTCATTTTGTTTTGATTATTTTGCTCGGCATAGCTTTCTTTTTCAGTATCTTTTGGCTACTACTCGATGATCACCTCCTGAGATTCCAAGAAGATACAGCATCACTCCCATGATATGGATTATCTCCTTTGGACTTCTTTGTTCCTCGACTCCCGTACGTGTGTGAGTTTGTGGATTACAAACAAACAAAACTGGGAGCAGAGATTGAGCAGAATATGAGAATTAATTAATACCCATATTAATTAACGTACTAATTGACAAAAGAAGAAGACGGGGGTTGAATCAGATATGAAAATTAATACCCATATCAAGGGTCAGGTGCATGACCTGACTGCGGGGGCCAGAGAAGATGGAGCACTCCAGGGATGAACCCAATGGCAAATCATCGGCGTTGACGCTTGAAGGTGATCAAGAAAATTCAGGTGATCAGATGTATGTCTTTTATTATCTATCAGTTAATCATCTGGATTACGGCCCTTGACGGTAATTAATTGGTTGTTGTTCAATAACCGAATCTCCTCTCTGACCATCGATCCTTTCCTTCTATCTAACCTTAATTTTTCATTTCAAGCTTATTGGATTATACAAAGCATATATCGATCGGCTTAGAAGGATTTTTTCGAAATAGAAGTTTTTGTTCCTTTCATATATACATGATCAACAACAAATGGATACTGATCAAAATTATTAATAGACTGCCTTCAATCTACCTAAATCACTCTTTTGAAACAAACACATGCATTATGTTTTGACACCCAATCAATCGTACTGATTCTAACTAAGTTCTTCAGGCCTAGCTACTTACTGAAATCATTAGAAATTAGCCAAAAAACTTCATATATATTATTAATTCTTCAATGTGTAATTAAGATGCAGGTGATCCACCCTTCTCTTATATACTTGCTAATTTCTAGCTTCAAGGAATCTAGCAGCTGGCTAGCTAATCTATCTTCTGATCATCAAGTACAAAAGAAGCTATATGTTACTGAGTATTTATTTAATAAATCGGAGGGGAAATAAAAAAAATGTTTCATTAATTCCTCAATCATTAATTCATGCAAGAGCTTTGGAGTTTTTGATTCAGAAATTAATGGCGTATATTTTCGTGCTTCAGTATAGTCTGGTCATACTCTTCCTCTTTTGCTGTCATCTTCATTTTGTAGACCCTTAAAATTAGAATGAATTAGGAAAATAGTTTTTCCATCGATTAGAGTAAGGGCCAAACTACGAGATCAGTGCGAATGCAACCGGAATTTGCATGATAACCGGCCTGAAAATATTCCTCAGCCGGCAGATGATTAAATGATGAATTTATGCGTGTTCCATTTAAATATTCCATGGCCTGCACTCTTTAATGAATGTTATTGTCCTTTTCGTACTACTGTACACTGGTAAATATTTTATGGACAATCCAAAGCTTAGAGTAAGCTAATCACTTATTTTTCCTTTTCGTACTACTGCACTCTTTAATTAATGTTATTTTATTCTTTTTTTACTATTTTTAATATTTTTAAAAGAATTCAGCTTCTTTAAAAATTCAGACAATCCAAAGCATAGTGTAATTAAGCTAATCACTTCTATATTTTAGATTACTCAAGTAGTACCTTATAATTTAGTAGTGAACATTTAAAGTAATTATTTAAGAAACTTAGACGTCCAATTAACAAGGGATGGAAGACCAATATTGTCTCTCGTTAATGTAGGATTTCAAAAGTCTTGTATGATACATAGAAGAGTATATGAGCTGGTACTCCTACAAAGTGCTTATACCTTTATATAAACTTGAAATTTTAAAATATTTGTTATATTTTGTGACGATCATGTTCCATATGTATGATCAGCTTGCGTGCATGATTGATACTGAACGACAACCCAATAGCTATAAGCGTATAATTAACGAAGAAGTCGAAATTTGATGCACTAATATTTGATCAGGTGAGGTACTGAACGACAATCCAATAGAGGAAGTGAAGCTCACCGTTCCTATCTCCGATGACCCGACCATGCCGGTTCTCACATTCCGGACCTGGGCTCTGGGAATCACTTCCTGTGCCCTCCTCGCTTTTCTCAACCAGTTCTTTGGCTATCGACAGAACGCACTCTATATATCGTCGGTTTCGGCACAGATCGCCGTTCTTCCGTTCGGGCGAATAATGGCGGCAGCCCTGCCCAGGGAACCCATTAGAGTTCCTTTAACCAACTGGTCATTTTCCCTCAATCCGGGGCCTTTCAATTTGAAGGAACACGTACTGATCACTATCTTCGCCAATTGTGGTGCCACTCCTGTTTACGCTGTTAACATTGTCACCATTGTGAAGGCTTTCTATGGTAGAAAGATCCACGCTCTTGCGGCTTTGCTCCTCGCCGTGTCCACCCAGGTGAGAGACCTCATGCATGATGATCAAGTACTTGATCCTAAATAATTATGGTTTTATTCTTTTATTTTTCTGTGTTGTATATATGTATTCATGAACCGTTTCATTCATACTTTAAAAAGATATTATTGCAATTATACTAGATGCTGGGATATGGGTGGGCAGGGCTCTTCAGGAAATTCCTGGTGGATTCTCCATACATGTGGTGGCCAAATAACCTTGTTCAAGTCTCCCTCTTTAGGTCATTAATTTCCTCATCTCACAATTGTTTAAATATAGCACGTACGCAGTATTTGATCATTTGAGTTAATTAATTCTGATCATGATATATATGCATTAAGTGCAGGGCACTGCATGAAGAAGAGAAGAGACCCAAGGGAGGATTAACAAGGCTTCAGTTCTTCCTCATGGTCCTAGTCTCAAGCTTCGCCTACTACGTCGTCCCAAACTATCTCTTCCCTTCCATTACCGCCATGTCTTTCATCTGTTGGATTTGGAAAAACTCGGTCACGGCGCAACAAATTGGGTCAGGCATCTCCGGCCTCGGTCTCGGCTCTTTCGCCCTGGATTGGTCCGTTGCTGCTGGGTTTTGGGGAGTCCCCTCGCCACCCCAGGCTTCGCAATCATAAACGTAATGGTCGGCTTCATCGTAATAGTCTACATTCTCATCCCTATCGCCTACTGGACGAACTCTTTCCAGGCCAAGAAGTTCCCCATCTTCACCTCCCATGTCTTTGATTCGGACGGCCAACCGTATAACGTCACCCGGGTCTTGGATTCCAAGTCCTTCTCATTCGATGAGCCTGGCTACCTAGACTACAGCAAGGTTAACCTGAGCATATTCTTCGTCTATACCTATGGCTTGAGCTTTGCAACTTTGGCCGCTACACTGTCTCATGTTGCTCTATTCCATGGAAAGTAAGTTCGGTTTATAAATTTATATATCACCTATTTATATATGTTCCAATATTCATGCACCTTACTTGATCTAATACTTAATTCGGTCCATGCAGAACGATTTGGCAGCAGACCAAGGCAACGTTCCAGGATCAATTTGGTGACATCCATACCAGATTGATGAGAAAGAACTACGAAGCTGTCCCTCAGTGGTGGTTTTACGTTATATTCCTCGTCGTGATTGCGCTTGCCATGCTCGCCTGCGAGGGTTTTGGGAAACAGTTGCAGCTTCCTTACTGGGGAATCCTATTAGCTTGTGGATTGGCACTAGTCTTCACCCTTCCCATTGGAATCATTACTGCAACGACAAACCAAGTAGGGATTATCAATCTCAAAGATGCAACTGATCATGAGTCATTTTTAAGAAGATGAAACGTAATTTCCTAAATTAATTGATATATACAGGTTAACTTTTTTTTTCTTCAAAGTATGTATATATGGCTAATTTTAATTTTATTAATCACATCGATCCCTTATAATTAACTTTACAATGGATGGGGCAGATATAATAATATACTAATCAATTAGACCTGGCTTACTTATAATTATCCAACCTATGATCTGCAGCAACCAGGGTTAAATGTAATAACAGAGCTGATTATTGGTTTCATATACCCTGGAAAACCTCTTGCTAATGTGGCCTTTAAGACATATGGTTATATCAGCATGGTACAGGCTATCACTTTCCTCTCAGATTTCAAGCTCGGCCACTACATGAAGATTCCCCCCAAGTCCATGTTCCTTGTGCAGGTAAAGCAGCTTTTATTTTTCTTATTTTGCATACATATTGTGGCCTTCAAGACATATATATGGTTATATAGCTTCAAGATTTGGTGCGTGCATGCATGCAGATGTGACGACTTGTGATCTCTGGTCATATACATGTGTGTGCATGCTTGCAGATGGCAGGGACAGTGATTGCTTCATCTACGTATTTGGGCACAGCATGGTGGCTGTTAACGACGACGGAGCACATCTGCCACCCAGCGTTGTTACCAGAAGGGAGCCCGTGGACATGCCCAGGCGACGACGTCTTCTACAACGCCTCCGTCATCTGGGGCGTGGTGGGTCCTCTTCGAATGTTTGGACGCCTGGGCCACTACCCTAAGATGTACTACATGTTCCTGGTCGGTGCCGTGGCACCCTTACCGGGTTGGATCCTGTCGCGCAGGTACCCCAGGGTCAAGTGGTTGAGTCTGATCAACACGCCCATCCTTCTCGGGGCCACGGGGCAGATGCCCGCGGCTAGGGCGGTCAATTACCTCTGCTGGGGAGCCGTCGGCTTCTTCTTCAATTTCGTGGTGTACAGGAGGTACAGAGGCTGGTGGGCGAGGCATAATTACGTGCTTTCCGCTGGTTTGGATGCTGGAGTGGCTTTCATGGCTATTCTCACTTATGTCACGCTACAGCTGAGGGACATCAACGGGATTCAATGGTGGGGTCTTGAGGTGGGTGACCACTGCCCCCTGGCTCACTGTCCCACTGCCCCCGGCATCGTGGCTCAAGGTTGCCCTGTTGTCAGTACTACTTGACAAAAACTTGCTGGGAACTTCATGCAATTGATCATCTACGGCAATGTACGTAATAATTAGTGACAGAAAAATAATATCATTACTGTTATATTTTACAGTGAGACTTTACATTGTTGTGTGGCAGCCTTATCTAGATAAGGTTTAGGGTTTAAGGTTACCCATAGAATGGAAACATAGATCCAACTTCATCTCTTACTGCCAAAGAGGCAAGATATATACCACGTCACACTGTAAACTTTCTCAGTAAAATATAACAACACTCATATCACTACTCTTAGTGAAATTGTCTAAATTATAAGATCAATTCATGGGTCATTTTCATTAGATTCGAAATGTTTCATTTTTATGGACGGAGAGCAGATAATTATTTACAATTGATTCTTGAATATTCCTTGAAGGCAATTGATAAAGCTGCAGGTCACAAATAATTAAGTGTTTGAGTTTGATTTCAAGAGAATGTAGTCAATTAGTTATTAATCTTATACTAAAGTGATCAAAACGAATCAAATACGGTAAAAATACACACCAATTAAAGAGCTGGTTACTGTGTACTGGGCAACATTATATTAAGAGCTGGACGTTACTGTGTACTGGGCAACATTAATTGGTTAATTAACCGATCTTTAACTAGATAGTAGAGAACAGATCAGATGGTGGCTCTTTGAAAAAACAGATCTCTCCTTGGCTCATGATGATCCTCCTCGTCCTAATCGCGCGCTGCTGCATTTTCTTTCAATGGATGGAGGCGGCGCTGCCGGACTCGATCCGAATGGTGAGCCTCTTAATTACCGTCACTGGCCTTATCGAAATTGGAAGAACGTGGGGGACGGTACGTATGTCCTCGGGTTCGGCGGGAGGGGCTGACCGGCTGGTGAACGTCGGCGGGGCGGGGACCGGTGGTGACGGAGAATGAACAGTACTACCCCTCGGGTCGCCATATGCCGCGGGGAGGACCTGCAGGTGTATTTTACATGTTAATAATTAGTTCGTGTGTTCAATTAATTAATTTATTTCATTAATATTGAAGTCGAGAATGTTCGTGGACATTGATCATTATCTCTTTAATTTGGATTGCAAGAGATGTAGCCAAGTAATTAATCTACTAAAGTAGTGGTCAAAACGAAATACGTACATGAGTAAAAAATATCCATGCACCAAATTAAGGATCAGCGAGAGGTTAATTATCGCGGGTACATTAATTTCTCTTTGGATCGAGAAGCTCGGTTTTGGAGCTCTTGAAAACATGCATGCATGCACTAAAACTACTACTTATCCGAAAGGAGGATTAGATCGAACCCAAAGAATAGTGTTTAATTAATATTACGTACCTAAAAAGTGGCCGGCTATTTATTCCAAACATCACGAGCTAGTTATTTAGTTCTTTGACTTGGTAATTCAATTACACTGACCATGTATAACGGTCTCTCAAATTTCCTGGCTCTCAAGTTTTTATTCTCCTATATATCTGCCCTGACACTAACCCATCTGGTTTACTTGCGCTTTAATTTTCCGGAATCTCACCAACAGTCTTGGATTTTCTTTCCAGATTTTTCTCCGAGTAGTACTCCTCCCGAGAGCTAGACTTTCTGATGAACATAAACGCCTTTCAGCTAAAAATTCTTGATATATACCGATAACATGCAGCTAGAATCTAGATAGGAATATTCAAGGTGTAACCAATTTTCAATGATACTCCTGATGATCAGATTCTTATCTATCTGTCTCATAGATCTTGATTATCATTTCTTTCCCTCTTTACTTTGCTCTTCCTCCGTAAGAATTCTCCATCTGCTGAAATATTCTTGAAGGAGATCGCATGGCGGCGTCTGGTGCCGGAAAACTGGAAGAAGTACTGGAACCTCCTGTCGACACAGAAAACGGTACGATTGAGGATATATGCAACCATATGTATTTTGAGTTCAATATTAATCTGAAAAAAAGCTTCTTTCTATTGCAATAATAATTAGTTCCTGTACTGGTGCATCATTATTCTCTCTCTAGCTAGCTAGTTGAGAATATGATATTCCTGTCAATAATGATGATCTAAGCCTAGCTAGAATAATTAACTTAAGAACAGTACTGATGCAGTGATCGGTCCCATTAATGACTTGTTTTAATTAATTTGGCTTCTGTACTACGTAGAGGAAGAAGAAGAATTCGAGAACAGCCCAATTGAAGAAGTTCGGCTTACGGTTGCCGTGACGGACGACCCGAGTCTTCCAGCCCTTACATTCAGAACATGGTTTTTAGGGCTCCTCTCCTGCATCTCTTTGTCATTCATAAACAAGTTCTTCGACTACAGGATCAACGGGCTGGGAGTTTACTCTGTTACCGTGCAAATCGTGGTGCTCCCTATAGGGAAGCTCATGGCAGCGACCCTTCCCACGAAACGCTTCAAGATACCGATCGTGGGTTGGTCCTTCTCCTTGAATCCGGGTCCCTTCAACATGAAAGAGCATGTCCTCATCACCATCTTCGCCAATTGTGGCAACGGAGGCGTTTATGCCGTTCACATTGTCACCATCGTCAAGGCCTTCTACCGTCGCAATCTGCACCCCATGGCAGGTTTCTTGCTCGCACAGACCACGCAGGTATTTTGCTATATGCATGCATGCATCATAATTTTGTGTGTATATATATATAATATATATATATATATATATGAAGGTACGTACGCACCTGCTCATGATTGTTGTTTCATCATTTAATTTGTAATTACGTTTTAATTACCAGATGTTGGGGTACGGTTGGGCTGGAATATTTAGGAAATATCTCGTTGACTCTCCCTACATGTGGTGGCCGTCCAATCTTGTTCAAGTGTCCCTCTTCAGGTGAACAATTAATTATTCTCTAATTAATACGTAGACGTGCTAGCTAGCTGACCTTTCGTGTGCTGGATTATTTTTTAATCATGGTTAATTATTTAATTAATTTTTTTTCTGATTTTGTCTATAGGGCGTTGCATGAAGCAGATGTTAGGGCAAAAGGGGGACTGACTAGGCTGCAGTTCTTCCTAATCGTCTTAGCATGCGGCTTTGCTTATTACAGCGTTCCCACTTATTTCTTCCCATCCATTTCAGCTTTGTCTTTCGTGTGCTGGATATGGAAGAAGTCGATCACGGCTCAGCAGATTGGGGCTGGTTTTTGGGGTCTTGGCATAGGTTCCATTGGACTCGATTGGTCCTCCATCGCGGGCTACACGGGATCTCCCTGGCCATGCCTGCCTTCACCATATTCAACACCATGTTCGGCTTCTTCTTGATTGTTTATGTACTCCTCCCCATCAATTACTGGTACTCCAATGCTTACGACGCCAAGAAATTCCCAATCATCACCTCCCATGTGTTTGATGCTAACGGGAACTCTTACAACACTTCTCGTGTCATTGACCCAAATACCTTTTCCCTGGATCTCGATGCCTACAACAGCTACAGCAAAATCTATCTCAGTGTCTTCTTCGTTTTCAACTACGGGTTGAGCTTTGCCACTCTAACTTCCACGCTTTCGCATGTCGCCCTTTTCCACGGAAAGAGCATCCTTGGTCTGTGGAGGCAGACCACGGCAATGGCCAAGGACCAGTTCGGGGACGTGCACACAAAAATGATGGAGAAGAACTACAAATCGGTTCCACAGTGGTGGTTCCATGTGATATTGATCTCCATGGTTGCTCTAGCTATTTTTACCTGTGAAGGTTTCGGTAAGCAGCTGCAACTTCCTTATTGGGGAATACTCTTGGCTTGTGGTGTGGCATTTTTCTTCACCTTACCCATAGGCGTTATTACTGCCACTACTAATATTGTAAGTGATCTTAAATAGTAGTTACAAATTAAATCAATGCAAGTATTTCGCAATTAATCTTTTAATTTTATCTAATTTTTGCGTTCGTTTCTTTCTAATTATAATTTAAAGCCTACTAACTAGCTAGCTAGCTATACCATTTTGTTTATCAATGTATGCGGCTTGTATAATCTTTCAGCAACCTGGGCTAAACGTGATAACGGAGCTGATCATCGGTTACATGTACCCTGGGAAGCCGCTTGCAAATGTGTCATTCAAGACCTATGGTTACATAAGCATGGCACAGGCTCTGTCCTTTCTTGCAGATTTCAAGTTGGGGCTGTACATGAAGATTCCTCCAAGAGCCATGTTCTGGGTTCAAGTAAGTGATTTCAACATAATTAAGTATTAGTATCTAGCTCATGAGCTAGTTAATATGTATATATTATTAACGACCCCAGCTATAGCTGCATAATTTTTTATTAATTTGAAAATTCCAATGTATATATGTAACAGTTGGTAGGGACGTTCGTATCATCGGCCGTCACCTTTGGAACTGCATTGTGGCTACTGGAGACGGTGGACTTCATATGTGACCCGAAGCTGCTGCCTGAGGGGAGCCCCTGGACTTGCCCTGGAGACGATGTCTTCTACAACGCCTCTATTATATGGGGTCTCATCGGTCCTCTTCGCATGTTCGGCCGTCTCGGGGTGTACTTGAAGATGAACTACTTCTTCTTCATCGGCCTATTAGCACCGGTTCTGGTGTGGCTGCTTTCCAAGGCTTTCCCGGAGAAGAAGTGGATCAAGCTCATCAACATGCCCATAATCTTTAGTGCGACCTCCAATATGCCCCCCACCAGATCAGTCCACATGATCTCTTTCCTAATCGTCGGTGTTTACTTCCAATACTACGTTTACAGACGGTACAAGGCGTGGTGGGCTCGCCACACTTACGTTCTCTCCGCAGCCCTTGATGCTGGCACTGCCTTCATGGGGTTACTCGCCTTCTATTCTCTCCAAACCTACGGCATCAACGGGGTGATTTGGTGGGGCTTGGACGCGGATGACCATTGCCCCTTGGCGATGTGTCCCACGGCCCCCGGTGTTGTCGCCCAAGGCTGCCCCTCTTTCACCGAAAAAATAAAGAGTCCTGTTGATCTGTTTGCTTAACTTATACATACAGTACTCATAGTCATAAAACAGTGTCTTAGCTAGGCACGGCTTTAACTATTTTGATCATGTTTAATTTCTTCTATTGATCAAAATTTTATGGTTATAATCATGAGCGAGTACGTCTAGTAGGACAAAATATATAGTTTTAAGTACTCAAGATCATCTGCTTCGTTAAATTAATATCTATGTATATTTCGTTGACACTGCAGATTGATTCAAATTAATGGTATGTTAATTTCGTGGCAATTACAAGATGCTATAGATTATAGTTCCCAAAACAACAAAGAAAAAACGAAAATCATTAATATTCAAATGGTATAGTTTTCTTAGCATATTCCAGCCGCTCCCTGGTTGAATGAGAATGGTGGGGGTGTACCGTGTACGTCGTTGCTAGCATTAATTATCTGAGACTAGTTGATATAATTTGCATAAAAAGTTGGGCCACGGGATCTGATTGATGCCAATTAAATGTAAGCACCTTCTCTGTGCACTTTCGCTTCGAAGTTTATGTAGCAATTAATCCGAGCTCCCCGATTGAGTGAGTTGGTTGTTGGTTAGGTTTTCACTCAGCTGAGACGTTTCTTTACAACAACAACTAACAAGGAATACAAAATGCTGCAAGCAGAGACATTAAAAAGTAAAAACCCATTATATATATGAAAGTTTTTGTTGATTTATGTCATTAATCATCCTCCTTTTTTCTGTCCTCTTCAGCAACCGGGACTGAATGTGATCACAGAGCTTGTGAAAGGTTACATTTATCCCGGTAAGCCTCTCGCCAATGTTGCATTCAAGACCTACGGGTACATACGCATCTCACAGGCGGTCATGTTTCTCTCAGATTTATATACGCATTTTCGTGTTAGTGCTTCTTTATGGATCGATTTATTTTTTTCTCGCTAATGTTATCTGTTTGTTTTAAATTAAAGGAGGAAACTAGTGCTCCCATGTTTGTCTTCCTTCGCATTGCTCGAGTCGACCGGCATTACAAACGTGGCGGCGAATCCGCGATGATAGCTAAAACTTGTTGTATTCCCATTGGTCCACTCGCGTTCAATTCACTCGGCAATACTAAATGCAGCAGCAGTTATTATAGTACAAAAAATATACGGAGAATGGAGAGCTGTTAGACAGCGATGGGGAACATTCTAACAGGGGGTTAGTCCAAAGAGTTTTCACTTTCAGGGACACTAATGTCCCAGAAATTAAGGCTTTCTCCCGTTAGTTGATCTTCAAGCCACCGAGACTTTGATTTCTCCCCAAAATTCGGGGAAGCTTCAAAATCCCCATCCCTGTGTAAATTAGACGGCCCGTTGAGAATTCCGTGTCTCTCGGAATTCTCAACTCCCTCGAATTCTCCCTGCCGAAAGAATAGCTCAACGCATCGATTGCGGTTTCGCAGCTCGTCGTCTTCGCTCCTCCCGGTATTTCTTCTTTCTTCTTTTCTGTAATCGTTTCGATCTCTTGGCTTCTGTTTCTATCTTCGCTCTTCCTTTATATCCTTCCTCTTTTTCTCATCATTTTTCTCTGTCCGCTTCTCCGCTTCTCTCTTTCGCTCATCATTTCTATATATTTGATTATCTTTCTCCCATCGCTTCTCTCTTTCCCCTTTTCTTTTTCCGTCTCGTTGCGCTCCTATCTCTCTTTTTGCTTTTGAAAGATTCCACGGTCGTGATAAGAGGTATGTTTCAATTCTCCCTTTTTCTTTTTTGCTTCTCTTGTTTTTTTATATTCTGTCAAGAATTTATTTTTTCTGGAATACAATATATAGTAGCATAATAGAAACTCATTCACAAATGTCCGCTGAAATTTGTTTACTTTTGTTGCCGATTCCCTTGTTAAATGTGTTTGCTAACCATGTGAATAAGATATTTCCTTATATTCATAGTGGTGTAGGAGAATAGAAGTTTAATAATGGCTGTGAAAAAGCTATGTCCACTTTTTCATAGTCTTGTATGAAAAAAGCTGTCCACTCTTCATAATCGTGTATGAAAAAAGCTGTCCACTAACATATTTTTTTTATGAGCAAATAGGGTAAGAATCATTAATTTTAGAATAAAAAAATACTCTTGAATTCTGAGATTTGAGAGATTGTTTCATTAAAGTTGTGCTATGTCATTTATCTATCCTTTTATCAGCGGGTTTGCTATGCTTCATTAATTATGTATTCTATTATCTCTCCCTCATAAGAGAGGAGTGATGTTCTTCCAAGTGTTTGTTTATCCGAATGGTATAGCAGACTTCATAGCTTCAGAAAAATTCCCTTTCCCTTTCCTCTAAGGAATTAAATTGATTAAGCAGTATTATGGACCAATGATTGTTAAGGTGCTAATGTGGCAGATAGAGATATATTGAAGCGCTTATAACTGAAATCTAAGTAGTTGTGAACATATGCTGAGATATTCCTCATAGAAAAGAAAATTTGTTGTTTTACCTACAAAAAATAGCACTTCAATAGAAGTGGTGGTTATTGAGGCAAACTGAGAGTAGGTAAACGCTTAAAGGGAAAGAGTCGCAGTCGGCTGATTAGGTAGGATCATAGCAGGACTTATAGAGAGTTTGATGAAATTTAAAAAGCCGTGTCACCGAGGATGAAGAAGGCATAACATACCCTATGATGTATACATTTGCCTTGTTATGCTACTTAATATTGATAATCAATGCTACCTCTTTTTAAAAAAAAAAAAATTATGGTACAAATCAAAGCAATAAGGCATCTACATGTTTGCAAAGTTCAAGCAGTAAAAACCATGCTTGAATCTTTGATTGCTCCGCTTCTTATGAGTACAAAATTGAATGCTTTATGTTATTTCATCTAATAGCTTTAAGTTAGTATCTAATAGTAAATTATGAAATATAATTTTTTTTATCTCTACAGATGTCAACTGTTCAAGAAGAAAAAGAGAAAATGTCAGTAATAGCCAAGGAGCACGAGTGAGAGGGGCTTACATGGCATGGACTGGAAGATAAAACCTATTTATGCTTAATTTATTAGTAGAGTTAGTTGAAAGGGGCAACAAACTGACAGATGGGACGTTTTCAAAAGCTTTAATTGAAGGTGAAGTACTACCTAAGTTCAATGAAATTTGTGGAAGTAACAAAAAATTTGAGCATTACAAAGCAAGGTGGAAGACATGGAAGAGGACATACTCAACCATAGCTGGTATGTTGAGTTGCGGCAGTGGATTTGGATGGAACGCCGATACTAAACGAGTAACATGCAGATGATGAAGTTTGGAGCGGTTACATCAAGGTAAAACCACAACTTCCACCCTTCAATATTAAATACTATATGAGATACTGACATAATATAATATCTTATTACTGTAGAGTCACCCTGATGCCGCAAAATATAGGGAACAAGGTTGCGACTACTTTGAGCAGCTTCAGATTGTTGTGGGAAATTCAGTAGCTACAGGAGTTTTTGCTCAAGGGGTGTCAAACTAAGGTGCTGATAACCCAACTGAACTAGATAGTGTGGATCTTGAAGGAGTGAATGATGAGGTTAACAACTATGAAGCTTGTGATGAAGATTTAAATTTCAATGATAGTTCAACAACAATGAGGAGTAATGGAAATAATCAAAGGTCCACAAATGCATCTCCGAGATTCAAGAGAAGAGCAAAGCCACAAGCAAAGAACAATAAAGATGTTGCTAACTCTCTTTTTGAGATTGTTGCTGAATTGAAATCTATGAACGAGAGAAAGAATAGTCTACAATGGTTAACAGCTGTCAACGAAATTCCTGATTTAGACCCAATATTGAAGTTTGTGGCACCAGAACTTTTAAAGCTTCATGAGAATAAAGTTGCATTTATTTCAATGAATCCAGAAGAGCGTAGAGCTTGGTTAGCTTGGAAGTCTAGTAGGACCTAGATGAATGTTTGTGTTTTTTTATCTTCAAAAAAATAGTTGAATTTTGTGATCAGTTTCTCATAAATAAATATAGCTACTAGTTGTACATAGAAGTTAAGTTTATGAGATATTTATCATTTTTAATTTGTAATAAAATATTTTGTTGATTCTACCTTAAGAATATTATTTTCTCAATCGTTATATTTTTTTTATGTTGCAGCTTTCATGTCTGATTCAGAATCATCTAAAATACAACACTTCGATTCATCGTTAGATGATGAGAAGATGATGATAATGGCTGCTACTAGTGCTAGCATTGTTGCTTATAATTTAATTATTAATAATAAATCTCCGCGTCAAAATATTACTACAGAAGGTCCACTTTACATAAGAAGAGCACTTTCAAGAGACCATCCAGAAGATTTTCGGTCAAGATATAGGATGACGCCAGTAGCTTTCATCAAATTATGCAAGATATTACGATCAAAATCTTTACTGAATGATACAAGATCTGTTCCTGTAGAAGAACAACTAGGAATATTTTTATTAACAGTTGGGCAAAATCAAAGATATTGTGTGACACAAGAGCGGTTTCGCCGATCAGTTTGGACAATTAGTTCACATTTTAACAAGGTTTTAGATGCTATCGTGAAGTTAAATGATGAATACATGTCATCTATCTCTACTGTTACCCCTTCCAATATTCGATCTAGTCATCGATATTATCCCTATTTTAAGGTGAGGTACTGATTTTTATTTTTCAATATTACTTTTACTTTTATTTAGTTCCTAATTTTATGTGCAACTATTTAGGATTGCATAGGAGCTATTGATGGGACATATATTCCAGCTTTAGTGTATGGTGATGATTCGATCAGGTTTAGAAATCGGCATGGTAAACTATCACAGAATGTTTAGCTGCATGCACTTTTAATCTAGAGTTTATTTATGTACTTGCTGGTTGGGAAGGGTCTGCAAATGATGCTAGAGTATTAAAGGATGCATTGCAGAAGCCAAATGGACTTAAAGTACCACAAGGTAAATTTTATTTATTTATTATTTTTTGAGTAGGTAAACAATAGTTTAATGTGTATTTTCTTGCAGGAAAATATTATTTAGCTGATGCCGGTTATCCAAATAGACCAGGATTTTTAGCTCCATATCGTGGAACTCGATATCATTTGCAAGAGTATGGTAATAATATTCCACAAAATTCAAAAGAGTTATTTAATCTCCGGCATGCATCATTGAGGAATGTGAATGAGAGGATATTCGGTGTTCTAAAATCTCGATTTGTTATATTACAAACACCACCACCATTTCCATATCCTATTCAAGTGAAGATAGTGCTAGCGTGTTGTATTCTACATAACTATCTTCGTAAAGAATGTGCAAGTGATGAATTTACTCCTGAAGAGCAAAGTCAACAACAATCTGATTTTAGTGAAGCTGAATTTGATGGTGACGGGGAATCTGGAGTAGCTCAATCTCAAGTGGAACTACGTATTAGAGCAGACCAATTTCGTGATGAGATGGCTAATCAAATGTGGGAAGACTCTCGTAAAAGTATTTGAATTATATATTTTATTCAATTTTTTATTAATTTTTTTATGTATGTATTTGACTTTTTTACATTATATTTTGATTCATTTTTTTAAAAGTACAACTTTTATTCATAAAATTTAACCTTGATTTAATTAATAAAATATTTTTATTTTTTTTAATATAAAAAATAAATTATAGAAATTAAATAAATTTTTATAAATAACTGAAATTTATTAATAACTCTTTTTCCATATAACAATGTCTCCTAAATTCTCAATGTTTTACTCTAATAGAAAAATTCAAATTCTCAATGTCTTCAACTAACAAGAGAAAGTTTTCTCGGAGATTTCACTTTCAGGAACTCCAATGTCTGGGACAATGAATTCCTTTGAATTCTCCAAAAACATTAAATTCTCTATGCACTAACCCCTCGTAAAGAGGAACCTGATAACATGGGGGCTGTTAAAGCATCTGAATACATTCAATAATGCAACTGAGTTTAACATCAAGTGTGAAGGGAGTTATTGATTACGTACCTCTTATTTCATCCTTTTTTATAACTATTGAGAAAAAAATTACTTCTAGTGTAAAAAACTGAGGTTGTAACTATTTGTCCTATTTATTCTAATGTGCAAAAGAACTCCTGAAAGGGAGTTTTTTTTCTAATGAAAAAAAGTTTTCCAGTAAGAAAATTAGTTACAGGTATAATGATTTTCACAGTATTCTGTATATGTTCCTATTGAACAACAATACGTTTGTTTTGATTGAAAATATACCATAGTAAAGAGTTTTAAAGTCTGTTCAGTTAGCATCAGCTGCAAATAATGTTTATTTCTCCGCAGTTCCAATCAGTATGCAGTATATGAACAACACTTGAACTAAATATTATAATATGTGGGAATAGTTAAAATTCAGGCTTAATGGCGTTTTGTTGGAACAGAGTTGGGTCTCTTTTCAAGGGGTAGTCTAAGTGATTGAAATTACTTTTTTTTTTTGGTACAGTCCAATATGGCTTTCTGATGTTGTAATGCTAAACATGGCCCTGTTTAGCTCTTGTTGTTTTTTTCTTATAAAGCATAGTTCCAAACATGATATTAGGATTTCATAAGCTTTGTGGTATATATCTATTAACATTTTTTTTTTTTTAAATTATTTTCTAACCCACAAAAGAAGGAATACATCCTCCCATCTCGTTTTAATAAATTCCCTAGAGAGGAGAGCAACTCGCCCCTGGCAGAAATAGGGGGATGGGGTGGGGTGCCTCCTAAAAGAAACAGGGGTTGGGTTTTTGGTATAAATAGGTGAGTCATCTCTCCCCGTTTCCACTGATTTTCCTCTGTCCATCGGTGAGATTTTTCCTCTTTGTTGAAAAGAGAACTTTTCTCTCTATCCTCTCCTTTTTCTACCAATATGCTCTAGTAGAAAAGTGTTATCCGCTGATGGGCAAAACACGCCGGCAGAACAGGAATACCCGTCGGCGGAACATCCGACGACGGGTAGACACGCGCCGTCGGAAAGAGCGTAGGCAGACCACTCTGCTGACCTAAAAACCCGTCGCAGGACAAAGGACCCGTCGTGCGAGAATGAAGAATACGCCCGACGCCTACGACCGTTGGCGGCGTAAAACCATCCGCCGACAGACCTTACCGTGTCGGCGGAAGGTCTTCCTCCGACGCACAGAGGTGCGCCGGCAGGAAGTGTCCCCCGGCGCCAAAAAGCTGCGTCGGAGGACAAGCTGACGTAAAGCATTCCGCCGACGCACCCAAACGCGTCGGCTGACCCTTCTGCCGATGGTTGCGGGTGCGTCGGCTGAAGCGGCAGCCGACGCGTTAGGGTGCGTCGTCGGAACAGTCAGCCGACGCGTTCGGGTGCGTCGTCGGAACTGTCAGCCGCGCAGCCAACGCAGCCGAACGCGTCAGCTGACTCTTCAGCCGACGCACCCAAACGCGTTGGCGGACTATTCAGCCGACGCACCAGAACACGTCGGCTAACTCTTCAGCAGACGCACTCTAACGCGTCGGCGGACGCTTCAGCCGATGCCCCCAAACCCGTCGGCTGACTCTTCAGCCGACGGGTGATGGGGCATCGGCTTAGTTTGTTTGCGTCCCACGACGGGTGGTGGTGCGTCGGCAGAACTGTTGTTTTGTTCCACCGAGCAGTTTTTTTTTTTTTAAATTTCATTTTTTGTTTTTTTTTCTGTCCTGTTTTCACTGCACTTCATCAATGTACAATCTAGACTTTAATGAAAAGAGGCACATCGACAATGAAGATTAAGCAAAAAGTTTTATGTCTACAAAAAACAAGTTATATACATAAAAGAACTACATTGTCTAAATTTACAATGGCTATTTTTGCAATGTCATTGATTACATATACGATTGTCAATGACGCGGTGGGTTGGTGTCTCCGTGGCCAGAAGATCTTGCAGAAGGTTAACACATGAACATTAGAGACATATTTTTGTGCTCATCAATTTAAAATAATGTAGAATACTGAAGACAATTCTTACCATGTTGTGACTGTACAAGAAGTAACATTTCCAACCTCTCTATGTGTTGGCTCATGGCGTCTACCTTCTGGGACAATGCCTCCTTATCCCGTCTCTCCCTCTCCAACAGTTTAGACAGGGCCACATAACTACGAGAGCCGGAAGAGGCACCTCTACGCAGTTGAGCGCCAATTCCAACACCTCTCTCATAACCACCTTTGTGGCCCCCGAACACTGTATCCATGACCCGGTGTCACGTCTCGGGATCCTGGAGGAAGCAACATTACTTTCAATGGCTTGTCGACGAACCGCTTCTGCACAAGAAAATATTGAATATAAATAATGAGGAAGTTGTATTCAACACAGATCATAAAGCCAGGATGCAGTCCGGTGAACTCGCGCGAGTCGTTTGCGCTAGAATGCTTTGTCGATTAGGAGAAAGAAGCAGGCTTGGAGACGGAATGAGGCTAGGGCGGGGAAGGAAAGAGGCAAAGCCGTTTCGGGCGGAGGAGAAATTAACCGTCGCCGGAGAACGCTGGAGTACGCAGAGGAGCGAAGCCGTTTAGGTCGGGGAAGGGTGGAAATCGTTTCGGCCGGGGAAGGAAAGGCAGCGCGCATTTCGGGTGGAAGAGAGAGAGAAGATTATGACGCGCGCCCGTTACGCGCGTTACGCGCGTTACGCATGTAACGGAGCGCGGGAACTTAGGTCCCGATTCAAATGGGGACCTAATGATTGGGAATGGGCCATAATGGCCCATTCGATTATGATCGAATTCTAGCCCATTTCACATTTATACATTCCGCCGACGGTTGGGCGGGATTCAGCGAAGTTCCGCCGACGAGTAAAAAAGACCGTCGGCGGAGAGGTATTCCGCCGACGGAAAACTTCCCAACCGTCGGCAGATAACACATTTCTACTAGTGATGGGGTCTTCAGTATTATAAGGGGCACAAGAGTAGTTGCCTTTTCATTTTATCTATAAAATTAAATTTTCATTATGTCCTTATTTGGAAGTCCGTCGACATCTTGATTGCTATATTCCGCGTTATGACATCTTGATTGCTATTTTCCGCGTTATGACATCTTGATTGCTATATTCCGCGTTATGACATCTAAGATGGCAGCATTTGATATAACATTTTTTTTTAATTTCAAATATCTCTAGGAGAAGATGTTGAAACTCTTGCTGAATTGTTTTTGTGTTGTTCTTATTTTTTCCTTTTTCTTTTGAACAATGTAATTTCTGGTGGAAACCACTATGCTTAGTTATTTGTCCACTTGATAATTAACTCCTTTCAATATAGTAATCTAGATATGATTTTGTCCTCTAATAATATTCTATGGAATTTATGAATAGAGTAATGCTAGAGGCACCTAGCAGAAACTATCGGATTGTATATGTTAATCTAAGCCCTTAAAAATATAAAAAATAATTTTTTTTATAAAATCCTATTTTCTAGATGATAAACCCTAGGCATCAATGGTTTAGATTAAGTGCGTGGGATAAGTGTGTCAGCTAAGTGCAACTAGCCCTTATGAATAATATTTCCAATCTCTGAGATTTAATATATAACCCATTCATGCATGTGTACTTGGCCAAATTAGATTCTGCACTCGTCGTCAGCTTCCCACTTATTGTTATCCTAACACTGCTAGAAAAGTGTTATCCGCTGACGGTTGGGAAAATTTTGCGTCGGCGGAATACCTCTCCGCCGACGGTCTTTTTGTCTCGTTGGCGGAACTTCGCTGTAACCCACCCAACCGCCGGCGGAACACCCAAAGACTTCCATAACACGCGTCGGCGGACACAAAACTGAAGTGCACGCACTCAAGACGAACGCTGGGAACTCACAATTTCGTCCGCCGACGCACCCTTACAAGCGTCGGCGAATAGTAACTTAAGGGCCGACTCACCCCAGTACGAAACCCGTCGAGGGGGAATACACCATTACTTCCCCCGCACCCTTCTCCCTCCCCCGTGCCCTTCTTCTCCCTCCCCCGCCCTTCTTCTGCCCCCCCGCGCCCTTCTTCTCCTCCCTGCGCCCTTCTTCTGCTCCCCCCGCCCTTCTTCTCCTCTGCTGCCTTCTTCTCCTCCCATGCCCTTCTTCCCCCCCCTTCTTCTCCTTCCCCGCGACCTTCTTCTTCTCCCTCCCCCGCAACCTTCTTCTTCTCCCTCCCCTAGGCCCTTCTTCTTCTCCTTTCCCCGCTGGATTTTGCTGCCGACATTCTTCTCCTTTTGGTAGTGGAGACTTTTTGGGGATTTCACCATCACCAATTGCTTGTTGTATATCAGAAATGCTTACTAGGATAAAATATCTTCTCTGATACTAGTAACCGCATATAGTTTGTTATTCGTCTTAGCTTTAATATTGTGTTTTTAATATTTGTCTTCTCACTCCCATTCATTTCATTGTCGGCAAATGGCTGTTTTGTTGCATTTGTACTTTATTTTTGTTCGGTTTCTTTGTTTTTAGTTTACTTGTTCAGTTTTAATTTGCTTTGCCTGCAAATTTTATTAATGAGAGAATTTCCATTTGTAACATCTTGGAAGAGTTAATTACATAATTATTCCTTTGGCAATATTCGATGTTATGGGCACTGATTTAATTAGGTTACCATGCTCTTGCTCATGCTTCCTGCGCTTTAATTTTTCAGAATGAATAAGTGATTGAAAATGAGCCTTCAAATGGTTCAGTGGCCAGTTTTGAATACATTATATCATTTGTAACCTCCTGAAGGTTGTGGGCGATTTTTTAGAAATGCTGGTTATGACTGGTTGTTCAACCCAGTTAGGCTGGTGAGGATGCCTGTTTATGAGATCGCATTGACCTTGAAGTGCTAGGCCATGTGATAAAAGAATCAGTAAGGCCAAGTACAAAAAAAGAAGGTTCAGTTTACTATGAATCAAATTATTAGTTATGCTATCGTCCCCCGAAAAAGTTATTTCTTATTAGCACCGTGTTAATCATCGTATCTAACAACATGAGGTTGGGAATCTTAGAGTTGATTTATTTTTTGTATTTTCTATAGTGTTTTTTACTCGGTAACTAGAACTCTTTTCATCCATCTAGCATTGGGCTTTTACAGTCATATTTCTCTTTGATCTCTGATGAGTCACCCTACCATCAAATTGAATAGTTGATAGAGAATAAGGTAAAAGGTATTTACTACCTTGAGAGATAGGGACATTATTGGTGTATCTAGACCTGGTGGTTGTGTGTAAGGTGGCTCAATCAGTATCACTGGAAAACTAAATAAATAATATCCTTTGGTGCCACTGGCATGCCCTTGAAGTTGAAACTTAGTTATAATCCAACTAAATGCGAAATTAAAATACTCTTAAAAAAAAAAACTATAATGCAAAGACAGTGAATTTAAATTTTTATTGTAACTTGTACCCTCAGTGTGGTTTTGTTCTTTTGATATGTTATTCCTAACATCAAATTATTTGGTCCTTGGATTGATCACCAAGGATTGAGAAAAAGATTCATTAACTTGTATATTTATTGCCCCTCGTAGTGGCTGTGAAACTTGTTGAGAAGCTCATACCTTGTTTCATTAAAATGAAATTGCTTCCTGTGGCAGATAGTGAATCGCAAGAAGGGAAGAAAGAAATTAAGTGTTGTCTTGGTAGCTTCCAATTCTACTTTATATGATTGATGATATTACTAGAACAATGGGAGCTGGAATGGCACTCTCGAAGTTGTTTTACTCTTCTCAGTTGGAAGATATGGTGACAGGTGTCTCTGCTCTCTCCTCTCTGCTCTCTCTCTTCTCTTTCTCTCTCTCTCTCTCTCTCACTTCTCTCTCTCTCTCTCTCTCTCTCTCTCTCTCTCTCTCTCTCTCCTCTCTCTCTCTCTCTCTCTCTCTCTCTCTCTCTCTCTCTCTCTCTCTCTCTCTCTCTCTCTCTCTCTCTTCTCTCTCTCTCTCTCTCTCTCTCTCTCTCTCTCTCTCTCTCTCTCTCTCTTCTCTCTTCTCTCTCTCTCTCTCTCTCTCTCTCTCTCTCTCTCTCTCTCTCTCTCTCTCTCTCTCTCTCTCTCTCTCTCTCTCTCTCTCTCTTCTCTCTGTAATCTAAATTTTTTTTTATTTTTTCAAACATTCCGCCGACGCACCTCCAGCCGTCGATGGAATCTATTCACCGACACACCCCACGCGTAGGGATGCATCGGGGGAATCCATTCCGACGACGCACCCCTACGCGTAGGGATGCGTCGGGGGAATCCTTCCCACCAATGCATTGAGGTCCGTCGTTGGACGATCTCCTCCGCCAACGGGTCCCGGCGTCGGCCGACTCTATTCAGTCACGCGACGGGTTTTTTTGTCCCGCGACAGGTTGTTTCATCGGCCTCGGCCTCCGCCTACGGAGGTTCCGACGACATTATGTTACCCGTAGTCGGACTCGGATGTCCGCCGACGGGTATTCGTGTTCCGCCGGTGCCTTTTGGCCGCCAGTGGATAGTGGTTTTTTAGCAGTGTAGCATAGGACTGGATCGATGCATTAATCGCCTTAGAAGACAAATAAAACCAATCACGTGGGCATGTTACTACTTACTCGATATAAAAACTATTTCTCATGGGCAATATTTTTAAGGATATTTATCTACAACACGAAGATCTGATTGCAAAAGAGGAAGAGTACTATATATATGCCTGCTGTAGAAAATAATACTGAAGCAGCTGGCGAACTACCTACTCTATTAATTTCTGAACCAAAACTGCAAGTAATAGAGATTGGGATCAAATTCTCATCCAAAGGCAACTTTGTCATGAAATGGGAATCTCGCTTGAAATGTCCAATCTGTTTTTGGAATAGTAATATGCTTGCGTGAAAAACAGAGTTAAAACTCAAGTTTATTACAAAATACAAGTTTTTAGTCACAATTATTCAACACAAATTTTAAAAGACATTTATATATTCATGAGTTTCCTGAACACAGCCAAGGTTTTCCAGAACGACAACTGGCAGGCCCTCCAAAGTACAGAAACCATCTCCAATCCTGATCTTCTACAAACGCACCATACGTATCAAAACATGGACTAGAATAAAGAGTGAGAACAATCGCACCATACTTACGAAAAGAAAAGCCACTGAAACTTAAAGTTAATGGAACGGAGAGGGAGAGCGATAGAGAGAGATTGAGTGGTATAGAGAGATCATCACAGAGCTACAAGGATATAATTAAATTATTACCTTCCAATTCGAGAGTGAGAACGAACTTCGAATTCGGGTTAGGGCTTACGAATTGCGAGATGGAAGTGGTTAGGGCATGAGAAGCACACAGCTACAGCCGATCTCGAATGATGTCCGGTGCCGTCCAAAACCGGCTTCAGCATTCCTCTCTCCGACGAGGGAAGTTTGTTAGGGAACATCCGGCGATTATCTCCTTCCAGTAGATAGGGTTCGCGCAAGAGTGACTGAGCGATCCAATGGTAAAAACTCGGTTCGAGGGGTTAATTTCGTTGGGCGACAGATACGCTGTCGCCCAAGACATCATACGGTATGGGAGACAGATGTATTGGGCGACAGTCGTAGCCCGACCCGTCATGACGGGCGACGGATCGGTTTGGTCCATCGCCCATTGGTCCAGACGGGCGACAGGCCAATTTATACCATTGCCCAAACCGTGTTTTCCTCCAGTGCACCATGAGCTGGATGCATATATAGAGATGTGAACTTCTTGAATTACTGAGTTGGAAAATGTGGAACTTTAGTTTCTTGATTGTCATTCCTTAGATTGATTGAGTAGGCTTTGATGTAATGTATTTGCATTCGAGGATACTTTTCTTCTCATAATTTGTTTATTCATTATTTCTAGTGTTGATTATATCCCCTGCCACCCCACACACACTACACCCTAAAACTCCTGGTGATCTTCAAGGCAAGATCCCACAGGCCAAACCTTCCACGTGGCTATTGAGTGGGACCCTATTCACACCTCTCATATCTTATAAAATGTGATGCAGCTACTTACGGTGTAGAACCGAGCAGTTTTGCAAGGGGCACCAAATATAATCTGCATGCAAGTTTTTGAAACTTGTCGAAGGGAATTAGTTTGTTGAGGGGGTTCAGATTATTGTTTTAACTTGGTCTTAGTTTACTTCGGACAAGACTATTTTTAACTGTCTTTGCTAAAGTCTTCTCTTCTTTTGTAAGTTTTTGAAGTCTCTCCATTGCAATCTGTGGTTGAAATGAAGAAAGAAGAAGGAAGCCCTCGTGAATTCGACATAGTATTGCTCATACCTTCTTTATCATGACTTTGCAAATCATATTAAACAAAAATCGATATATTCCGTTGTAACCTCATGAATTGACACTCATACACATTTTATCATCTGAAAATAAGCTATTGCATTAATTGCCAGAGTGTAGCTAAATCCTGAACAACTAGTAACATGCCCACGTGATTGGTTTTATTTGCCTGCTCACTAGGCATATATTAATGGATCCAATCCTATCTTAGGATAACAATAAGGGGAAGCAGAGGAGTGCAGTATCTAATTTGATCAAGTACACATGCATGGGTTAAATATTAATTCTCAAAGATTGGAAATATTATTCATTAATTGATCCATAGAATATTAGACAACAAAAACATATCTAGATTACGATGAATGGAGTTAATTATCAAGTCAATAAATATGATTTTCTGATTGAATTATGGTATATATAATTCCCTTTTAAGATAGTTTTGTTTTAAAAATTATTTCTTTCCTAGAGGCAAATTAAATTGGGTAACGATTTGAATTTCGCTGATCGTGGCAGCTTCCAGCTGGTCATAATTAATAGTGCAACTGCCTTACGGTGGGG
Source organism: Aristolochia contorta (assembly GCA_022405105.1). NCBI lineage: Eukaryota > Viridiplantae > Streptophyta > Magnoliopsida > Piperales > Aristolochiaceae > Aristolochia > Aristolochia contorta. The sequence goes on along the minus strand of CM039668.1, from coordinate 16,556,625 downwards.
AGATATATGCAGTCCTCGGTCGGAGTACAAAGTTTGGATCTTCATTCTTGTGGTATTTTCTACTTTCAATTTAAATGTTTTGAAATAATCTAAAACTTAAACTCCTACAAACAATAAAATTCATCTCATAGAAGGAGCATTAAGATAATCTACTAAAACACAAAATTTATTGATTGTAAGCATTAGTTGGTATATTCCTACACCTTCCACAACATTTTTTTATCAATTCACATTACATAAAGCTTGTACCTTCATCAATCTTTCTTAGCTCTTTGAAGCCCTACAACTTATTTGGTACATGAATAGTTGCACCAGAATCAGCCCACTAACTAAAAGGCGGTATATAGATAGTACAAGTTTCAAGAGATAAGGACTGGCTACTTTTCCCTTGTTGTCTCTCCTTCATCATTTTCAAGGTTTTGCAATATTTCCTAATATGCCCTGAATTATTGCAGAAAAAACATACACGTTGATTTGCTTTAACTTTAACTCTCTGTTGATTAACCTTCTTGTCCTTGATGTTTTGAAACTGAAAATTCAATCCCTTCTTAAAATTCTTCTTTTCATCTTCAAAACTATATTCGCACTAAGTGATGGATTATCCAAATCATTACCTGAATTGGGTCTCTCAGACTAGTTACTATTTCCCAATTCAGAAACCGTCCACTTCGTCTTAGACAGAGAATAAAATCTTGTATGTATTTCAAAGATTTTGGTGAGTTCATAATGCTGACCACTTTAGTTTCTTCATCCACTGATCTACCATTATACTGCAACTCATATGCCATTGCAAGCATGTCATTCACATACTTTCTCACATCAGTATTTTCCTCACACTTGGTACAAGTAACATTTATCCATAAATAATTGATGTGAGTAGACGATTTCTTCCCATACTTAGCCTCAAGCTGGTCAAGAATCTCTTTTGCAGTGAGCACATGAAAATAAGTCATCAACAGATTTTCACTAAGAGAATCAAGAATAAATGACCTAAAATTTCATTGCATCATCCCATTGCTTGAATTTCCTAAGGTCCTTATACTGTTTTATTTTGTTGGGGTAGTTCACTCAGGAAGGTCTCTATAAAGTGGCAATTTTCTTATTGTTTTATTGCTTGTGAATGAGAGTATATATAGACAAGGACTTACATCCTAGTTAGGTCACGTGGACCAAACAAATAAAGAATGATTCTAAAGATATACACAAGACTTAAATAAATACAAATCACCTAGGAGTCTAGTATAGGTATGACTCCTTGGATCTGATCTTCTGAAGAAGGTAAGTCTCCTTCGACTGGATCTTCCGATTGATCCTTTACTTGATAGAGAAGTCGGTTTCTGACATTCCCCCGCAAGGTTGGTGTCTTCGGCGAGACACGAAGTTTGGAGATTAATCGACAGAATTGGCCCTTGGAGAATCCTTTGGTAAACACATCAGCAACCTGATCTTGAGTCGGAATATATTTAACCTGAAGATGGCCACATTACCCGTTCTCGTATGAAATGATAATCAAGTTCTACATGTTTCATCCGCCCATGAAAAACCGGATTTGCAGCAATGTAAGTGGCTGAAAGATTGTCACACCATAAAGTAGGTGGATGGCGAAGGAAAATATGAAGTTCGCGAAACAACTGTAGCACCCAAGATGTTTTAGCAGCAGCAATAGCCAATGCTCGATATTCAGCCTCAGCACTAGAACGAGCAACAGTGGGCTGCTTCTTTGAAGACCAGGATATCAAAGCACTATCAAATAAAATACAGAACCCAGTCACAAAGCAACGACCATCAGGACATCCACCCGAATCTACGTCACATAACACATCTAGACCAAGATCACGAAGTGGTTGAATTAAAAATCCAAGTAGCATTGTACCTTTTAAATATCGCAATATACGTTTCACTACGGACCAATGAACATCAGTGGGCAGCTGCTGAAATTGACAAGCCTGATTCACTGCATACTGTATATTAGGACGGGTGTGTTAAATATTGGAGAGCACCAACAGTGGACCTATACTCAGAGGCATCTGCAAGAGGGGAACTGTCATGTTTCGACAACTTGGAACCAGCAGCCACTGGAGTGGAAAGAGGCTTCACATCTGCAAGGTTAAGTAGAGTTAACAGATCTTGGGTCTATTTACACTGGCAAAGATGTAAACCAGCACCATTGCGTACTACTTCAATGCCCAAAAAATAGTGAAGGTCACCAAGGTCTTTAACCGAGAATTGAGACCGTAATTTCTGCAAAACATGCCCAACCTCCTGACGGGAGCTACCCGTGACAATAATATCATCCACATAAATGAGAATGTATATAGTAAAGGTTGAACCATACGTAAAGAGCAGAGATGTGTCAGCTTTAGAGAGAAAAACCAAGTTCAATAAGATAACAAGTGAGACAATTATACCAATCTCGGGGACTCTGTTTAAGACCATATAGGGACTTTCGTAATCGGCAAACGGCAAGAGGCTGTGAAGGATCAACAAACCTGGGAGGTTGGGCCATATAGACCTCCTCTGATAGAGTGCCATTGAGGAAGGCATTGCTGATATCTAGTTGACGAATGACCCAGTTTTTAGTGACTACGAGTGCCAATACTGCGTGAATGGTAACTGGTTTGACTACTAGGCTGAAAGTCTCAAAGTAGTCTTGACCCTCTCTCTGATTAAAACCTTTAGCCACCAATCAAGCTTTGTACCAGTCGATTGAGCCATCTGATTTAGTCTTCAGACAAAACACCCACTTACAGCCTATAGCTCGTCGCCCCTGTAATAAAGAAACAAGAGACCAAGTGTGATTCGTCAATAAGGCATTAAATTCAGCTTGCATAGCCTTGCGCCATTCAGAATGTTTAACAGCCTGACTAAAACATGTTGGTTCAATTGGATTAGAGGAAGGTCTGGAGGATGATGAGTAACAGTAAAAGGTTTGGGTTTTAGTTTCGTAGTCATAGACCAAGTAGTCATAGGATGTGTGGCAAGAGGAGCATGAGGGCGAGCAGTGGAAACATCTAAAGAGGAATCAGAAGTGGGATTCGGACTTGGCAAAGGAGAAGGACTTGAGGAGGTTGTAGAAGGAGATGCAACCGAAGTAGTAGAGAAGGGAACAAGGACCGGGGACGAAGGAGGGACCGAATCAGCAACAACTGGGACTGAGAGCTTCGGTAGGGGCAGCAAGGAAACAGTGCAAGAAGACGAAGGCACAGGCTGAGGCACTGGGAGCAAGGAGGGGCGAGCAAACGGAAATGTCTTTTCGTCAAAGACCACACTGCGACTGATGAATATGCGACCTATAGAAGTATCCAAACACTTATACCCTTTATAATTGGGGTGATAACCAAGGAAGACACAAGCGATGGAACGATTAGCAAGCATATGAATAGAGTACGAGCGCAAGTGTGGATAACATAAACAGCCAAAAATTCGAAAAAGCGAGTAATCTGGTGGGCGACCGAATAGAAATTCATAAGGACTTTTAAAAGCCAAAAGCCGTGTGGGAAGCCTATTAATGAGAAAAACGGCAGTGGAGAAAGCGGAATCCCAATGACATTTCGGCATGGAGGCCTGCTCAAGCAATGTCATGCCCATCTCAACAATGTGCATGTGCTTGTGCTCAGCCATGCCATTCTGCTGAGGAGTATACGGAAAGGAAATTCGGTGAAGAATACCCGAAGAAGCAAAAAGAGATTTGAAGCAATGATTAACAAACTCAGTACCGCCATCTGACTGGAAATACTTAATTTTCGTTGAGAGTAAATTTTCAATCAAGTTTTTGAATTGAAGAAATGCAGAATAAACCTCTGATTTGGCGTGCAGAAAAAACACCCAAGTAAAAGCGGCTATATTGATCGATGAAAGAGACATAGTATTTAAATCCACCAAAAGATTGAACCAGACAAGGTCCCCAAACATCTGCTCAAACAGTATGTAAGAGAGAAGAAGCGTGTAACACAGGAATAGAAAAAAGCATTGTAACATATTTAGAAACTCGGCATGCATGGCAAGAAGCCTTTTTATTAGAAACTTCAATCTTTAAACTTTGAATACATTGTGTAGAATTACAGAACTAGGATGTCCTAATCTTTGATGCCAAAAAGAAAATGGAGAAACAACTGATAGTAAACACGACGGTGAGGAAGCATTGTCCACGACGTAAAGTCCATTCCTAAGCTGGCCCCTAAGTAAAACTCTGTCCGAATTGGCTTCCTGCACAACGAAGCCATTAGAATCCAAAGTAACATTGCAGTTATGATCAATGGTAAGGCGATTGACAGAGAGTAGATTTTTGAGGGAAGAGGGAACATGTAGGACATTACAAAGAGTTAAGGAAGAGTTTAACCGATGTGAACCAACAGAGGAGATAGTCAAACCTGTCCCATTGCCAAGGTGGACCTGGTCCGAACCAGTGTACTGAGCCCCATTAGTCGAGTAAGCTAGAGTCGGAAGCAATATGGTGGGAAGCACCAGAATCAGTGTACCAAGCCGAATCCTGAGGATTGTGAACCTGAGCCGAATGCATCTAAGGAGGCACATTATTCTGAAAAGCCAAATTGAAGCGATTACGGCACTGAACCGTAGAGTGGCCAAACTTTTGACATATCTGGCAGGTCGGACGATTAGTGCTGTCCGAATGGTTTGAAGGACCTTGTCCGCGGCCTCCATTGTTGTTGCGGCCTCGGTAGTGGCGACCACGCCCGCGGCCATTAGAGTGACCACGTCCTCCTCTGGTGGCGACATTCATAGAAGGGCTGGCGGACGTGTCAACCGGAACAGGAGACTGCAGCATCTTAAGGCGATGTTCTTCGTGTAAGAAGAAGACACTGCAATGTCTCAAAGGTATGGGGTTCCTCACGACCAATGGATTGTCTGAGCAACGACTCGAACTCCTGGCCAAGACCACTAACAGCATAGTGAGTGATAGTATAATTATCTAAAGGCTGACCTGAGGCTGCAAGATCATCAATGATGGTCTTGATCTTGTCAAGATAGGCGGACATAGAAAGGGTCCCCTTTTTTAGAGTCTATAACTGAAATCAAAGATGGTTCAAGTGAGCCGGGTTGGTGGAGGCAAAAGTTGTCTTTAAATTCTGCCACATGGCACGCGCTGTGGGAAGACCAAGAGTGTAACCAACAGCACTTTCAGACAGAGTGGAGACAATCCAGCTCTGAATAGTTTGATCGAGAATGAACCACTGCATGTATGCAGGATTCTCTTGAAGCAGATCAGAGGAAGGAGACAGCATAAACCGAGGAGGAGCAACAATAGAGCCATCGACAAATCCCATGACTGGCTATGTAGAACGAGCATCATCTGTTGGCACCAGAGAAGATAGTTCTGTTTGTCCAATTTGATAAACACATGATGGGAGATGTTAGATACATCTATATGATATTAGCCAATTGTGGTTCCGAGGTCGAACGTGCGACCATGAGCTTGAGAGGCAGATGGAGCATGGGGAAAGACAGAGGGACTAGGAGAGGATTGAGGCGACGAGTCAGCCATTGAATCAGAATATGCAAAAATAGAGAAGAAGACAAGGAAGACGACCTAGATTTGAGACTAGGGCCGGCCTGATACCATGTAAAGTGGCAATTTTCTGATTGTTTTATTACTTGTGAATGAGAGTATATATAGTCAAGGACTTACATCCTAGTTAGGTCACGTGGACCAAATAAATAAAGAATGATTCTAAAGATATACACAAGACTTAAATAAATACAAATCACCTAGGAGTCTAGTTAAGGTATGACTCCTTGGATCTGATCTTCTGAAGAAGGTAAGTCTCCTTGGACTAGATCTTCCGATTGATCCTTTACTTGATAGAGAAGTCGGTTTCTCACAGTCTCTGAGGAGTATCCAATTTGATAATTCTATCAAATCTATAGCCTCGTAACATCAATTCAACCCATTGTAACCAGTTCACATAATTTGTTCCATCAAGTACGTTTTTCTTTAAGGACATAGCAAACGAATGTCCACTACTTGATGTTCCTGTTATCCAGGAAATATTTCACTATTTTGGGAGAACACACATAATAATACAATCACCTCAATCATCTAGTTCTCCCACTTACCCTTTGGAGATTCATGAGAGATACTAGGCAAATCATTCAATCATCTAGCACTCCCACTTACCCTTTGGGGATTCATGAGAGATACAAGGTAAATCATTCAATCATCTAGCACTCACACTTACCATTTGGGGATTCATGAGAGATACTAGGCAAATCATTCAATCATCTAGCACCCCCACTTACACATTGGGGATTCATTAGAGATATTAGGCAAATTATCCAATCATCTAGCACTCCCACTTACCCTTTGGGGATTCATGAGAGTTACTAGGCAAATCATTCACTCATCTAATACTCCTACTTACCCTTTGAAGAATCAAGAGAGTTACTAGGCAAATAATTCAACAATAATGAACAAACGTTAACATCACATACAAACAAACAAACCAATTAATTTATACTTACCCTTTGGGGATTCATATAAATTAATTTATAAAAAACTAATTTAATTATACAACTTGCATTACCCTTTGGGGATTTTGCACATTAAACAATTAATACAAAATTATTCACAAATAAACAGACAAAATTAATTTAATTAATACAATTCGCATTACCCTTTGGGGATTTTACAAATCAAATAATTAAATTAATTTTCACATTCAAATACATAAATACAATTAAATTAATGCAATAAAATCACTAATAAAGCATAATAACAAATTAAATAAAATTCGGAATAAAAAAATACTTGAAAACACATTTTGGCCCAATATATATGCAAAACCTGGTCTGGTTCATATTTCTAGGTCATTCCTGCCCGAACCACACAAAATCTTATAAACTCCTACGGTTCAGACTTCAGCCCGCATACTCCATCCCATGCCCTATAGATCTCACAGTAGTAAGCCTGCGCGAAAGTTGGCCTGCGCTAAAGAAGGCTCGTGCGATGGCAGGCCCGCGAGATGGGCTGGCCCGTGCGAAAAGCAGGCATGCGCAATGACAGCCCAGCGCTAAGGCAGGCCCGCACTAAGGCAAGCAAGCGCTAAGGCAGGCCCACCATGAAATGCATGCCCGCGTGAAAGGCAGGTCCGCATGAAAGGCAGGCCTGCACGACAGCTGGCCCGTGCCCCAAATCCACGCGCAGCATCAAGCCCGTGTGTATTAGGGTTTAGCCTGTCTGCTGTGGCAGAAAACTCTTCCAAAATTAATAGCTAATTTATATTCAAATAAATAACAAAAAATCCAAAATAATTCGGAAAATTATAAACATTGAGAATCTATCTTCATGATACGAGCAGTGGCAAAATCACTTGTATTTGTTAGAGTTTAGGTCTAATAAATTTCATAATACATCATGAAAATACACATATATTTTGCATAGGATCCATATTGCATAAACATTGTACACATATGATCGAATTAAAATAAGAAAAATAACGGGAGCATATCTTTCATCTTGCAATAGTAATTGAGTCGAAGTAGTGAACAATCAAATCTTTTCGAATATGTTTTTACAAATGATAAATTTGTTTCCTTCAGCAAAATTGGGTGTGCATAAGTCATTGCACTAGTAGAAAAGTTACCTCCATCGACGGGCAAAAGACACTGGCAGAACACGAATACCCGTCGGCGGAAATCCGACGACGGGTAACGTCACGTCGTCGAAACCTCCGTAGGCGGAGGCGTCAGCCGACGAAACAACCCATCGTGGGACAAAAAAACCCTTCGGGCGACTGAATTTTGTCCGCCGACGCCGGGAGCCGTCGGCGGAGGAAAATCTTCCAACGACGGACCTCAAAGCATCAGCGGGAAGGATTCCCTCGGCGCATCCCTACGCGTAGGGGTGCGTCGGCAGAATGGATTCCCCCGACGGCAGGAGGTGCGTCGGCGAAATGTTTGAAAAAATAAAAAAAATAATTGAGAAGAGAGAGAAGAGAGAAGAAAGAGAAGAGAAAGAGAGAGAGAGAGAGAGAGAGAGAAGAGAGAGAAGAGAGAGAAGAGAAAGAGAAGAGAGAGAGAGAGAGAGAGAGAGAGAGAGAGAGAGAGAGAAGAGAAAGAGAAGAAGAAGAAGAGGAGATTAGGGAACAAAAGTCTGCTGATTTAAATGATTTAAAAAAAAAAAAGGCAGCATATTATTCGTGGGTCAGTTCTGAATAGACAAAAAGGAAAATGTCCAGGAGGACTATAAAGCCATACTTCCAACCCTAGCCAAGATCAATCCGGCACTGTAAATGGAGAGAGAAAAAACTCAATTAATCATCCTTGCTACCTTCTTTGAAAGTATTGGCTTGAGAGAAGGGCGCGGGCGCAGGCCGGGGGAGGGAGAAGGGCACGGCGCGGGCGCAGGGAGAAGGGCACGGGCGCAGGCCGGGGGAGGGAGAAGGGCGGCGCAGGCCGGGGGAGGAAGAAGGGCGCAGGCGCAGGCCGGGAGGGAGATCTAGGGGCACGGGCGCAGGCCGGGGGAGGGAGAAGGGCACGGGCGCGGGCGGGGAGGGAGAAGGCACGGGCGCAGGCCGGGGAGGGAGAGGGGCGCGGGCGCAGGCCGGGGAGGGAGAAGGGAACGGGCGAGGCCGGGGAGGAGAAGGGGCGGGCGCAGGCCGGGAGGGAGAAGGGGCGGATGCAGGCCGGGAGGGAGAAGGCGCGGGCGCAGGCTGGGGAGGGAGAGGGCGGGCACAGGGCGGGGAGGAGAAGGGCAGGCGCGGGCCGGGAGGGAGAAGGGCGCGGGCGAGGCCAGGGAGGGAGAGGTGCAGGAGCAGGCCGGGGATCTAGGGCGCGGGCACAGGACGGGAGGGAGGAAGAGAAGGGCGGGCGCAGGCCGGGGAGGGAGAAGGGCGCGGGCGCATGCCGGGAGGGAGAAGGAGGCGGGCGCAGGCCGGGAGGGAGATCTAGGCGCGGGCGCAGGCTGGGGAGGGAGCGGGGCTGGGGAAGGAGAAGAAGTGCGGGGAGGGAGGAGGGGGGGAGGGAGAAAGGGGAAAAGAAGGGCGCGGGGAAGGGAGAAGTGCGCGGGCGCAAATATTTCAGGGGAAGGAGAAGTGAGCAAGCGCGGGGTAGGAAACAAGGCCCAGATAGTTTTCAGCCGGCGGAAGTAAAGTGTAGCCGACGAGTTTCGTATTGGGGTGTGTCGGCGCTTAAGTTACAATCCGCCGACGCTTGTAAGGATGCGTCGGCGGACGAAATTGTGAGTTCCCCCGACGGGTTCGTACTGGGTTGCGTCGGCACTTCAGTTTTGTGTCCGCCGACGCGTGTTAGGGTGCGTCGGTGGAAGTCTTTGGTTGTTCCACCGACAAGTCAAAAAGACCGTCGGCGAAGAGGTATTCCGCAGACGCAAAATGTCCCAACCGTCGGCGGATAGCACTTTTCTAGCAGTGTCGCCTCACTTATAAGACCTTGGAGGATTTATAGATTCCAATGGGTATACACTAATAACTCTATTCAATGTGGGACTAATAACCCTTGAGAGAGATACAACTCTTTATTCCCAAAGTGTCCCCATAGTCAATGTACCCATTAAAACTACCTCTACGGGCAAGAAGATGTGTTGGCCATTATTCCTTATACTGAACATCCAATGACAAAGTATCTAGAAGTGGACCCACACCCATAAGTAATGGTAATATTTATAAATCCATATTTGAAACCATATTCCATCAATACAAATATTCATTCTTTGTCACCACCAAGTCCCCACCCCACTCGAAGCTACGCTTGGATTGTCCCTGCCCACGCTAGCATGTGGCCAGCGACAGCACCCCAACGCCGACGATCACACAGAAGTGGGTCCGCCCTGGCCCCCCGCCCAACCCGAGACTGGAGCCGATGTTCACCAAGCTGGTCAGCCCCTCCTGCCGAACCCAAGGACAAACCGTCACCCACGTTGACCCTGATCTGCTGCTCAACCCCTAGTCAGACCTCGGACCAACTTTAGATAGTATCACAGCATGTTGTGATGTTATGCAGAATGTCAATTTGTAACGATTGACCTGCAACACTAGTAAAATAAAATCTCTGCTTTTTTTCTTTTTAATTTTTTCTGGTTGTACCGGCCACCCAGCCCATGGATGTCGATGGAAGAAGAGCATCGGTCAAGTGGCAAAAGTCTTCCTCTAGGATCCTCGATTCGGTCAGGTGACGTTAAGAGGCCGCTCACCAATTGGGTAGGTCAGGTCGAACGGAGTCCGGAAGCGCCGCCCCACCATATATGCTGTAGATATTTCGTAGAAATTCTTTAGACAATTTCGTTAATTATTTACATTGCCGTAGAAATTTAAATTAAGGAGTTTATAAATAACTAGTTCCCATCAAGTTTTTGTCAAGTAGTACTGAAAACAGGCCGGGCATCCTTCTGCCACGATGCCAGGGGCAGTGGGACAGTGAGCCAGGGGGCAGTGGTCGCCCACCTCAAGACCCCACCATTGAATCCCGTTGATGTCCCTCAGCTGTAGCGTGACATAAGTGAGAATAGCCATGAAAGCCACTCCAGCATCCAAACCAGCGGAAAGCACGTAATTATGCCTCGCCCACCAGCCTCTGTATCTCCTGAACACCACAAAGTTGAAGAAGAAGCCGACGGCCCCCCAGCAGAGGTAATTGACTGCCTTAGCCGTGGGCATCTGCAACGTGGCCCCAAGAAGGATGGGCGTGTTGATCAGACTCAACCACTTAACCCTAGGGTACCTGCGAGAAAGTACCCACCCCGGCAAGGGTGCCAGGGCACCCACCAGGAACATGTAATACATCTTAGGGTAGTGGCCGAGTCGTCCAAACAAACGAAGAGGTCCCACCACTCCCCAGATGATGGAAGCGTTGTAGAAGACGTCGTCGCCCGGGCAAGTCCATGGGCTCCCTTCTGGTAACAACGCTGGGTGGCAGATGTGCTCCGTCGTCGTTAACAGCCACCATGCTGTGCCCAAGTACGTAGACGAAGCAATCACTGTTCCCACCATCTGCATGCAAGCACATATAAATCAATCCTCACGAGTGATAGTCACATGATCTACTTGTATTATATTATGTAAATTTACATCCACCAAATCTTATGGCTAGCCATGCAAATCATGAAAAATATTTAAAGCCTATACCTGCACAAGAAACATGGACTTGGGAGGAATCTTCATGTAGTGGCCAAGCTTGAAATCTGAGAGAAAAGTGATAGCCTGCACCATGCTGATATAACCATATGTCTTGAAGGCCACATTAGCAAGAGGTTTTCCAGGGTATATGAAACCAATAATCAGCTCTGTTATTATATTTAGCGCTGGTTGCTGCAGATAGGTTAGATCATTATAAATAATTAAGCCAGGTCTAATTAATTAATTTGCATATTATATCTGCTCCCTCCATTGTAAAGTTAATAATTAGAAGGGATCGAAGTGATTAATTAAAGAAAAATTAGTGCTATATATACATATATATTATTTCAAGAAAAAATGATAGCCTATATCAATTAAGGAAATTACGTTTCAACTTCTTAAAAATTACTCATGCATGAGTTGCATATTTGAGATTGATAATCCCTACTTGGTTTGTCGTTGCAGTAATGATTCCAATAGGAAGGGTGAAGACGAGTGCCAGTCCACAAGCCAATAGGATTCCCCAGAAAGGAAGCTGCAACTGTTTCCCAAAACCCTCACAGGCGAGCATGGCAAGCGAAATCACGAAGAGGAAGATAACATAAAACCACCACTGAGGGACAGCTTCGTAGTTCTTTCTCATCAATCTGGTATGGATGTCACCAAATTGATTCCGGAACGTTGCCTTGGTCTGCTGCCAAATCGTTCTGCATGGATCGTATATAGTATCAAAATTTGGGTGCATGCATGAAACATATATAAATAGGTGATATATAAATCGAACTTACTTTCCATGGAATAGAGCAACATGAGACAGTGTAGCGGCCAAAGTTGCAAAGCTCAACCCATAGGAAAGCACAAGGAATATGCTTATGTTAACCTGGCTGTAGTCAAGGTATCCTGGCTCATCAAACGAGAAGGACTTGGAATCCAAGACCCGGGTGACGTTATATGGTTGGCCGTCTGCATCAAAGACATGGGAGGAGAAGATGGGGAACTTCTTGGCCTGGAAAGAGTTCGTCCAGTAGGCGATGGGGATGATAATGTAGACTATTACGATGAAGCCGACCATTACGTTGATGATTGCGAAGCCTGGTGTGGCGAGGGGACTCCCCAGAAACCCAGCAGCAGTGGACCAATCCAGGGCGAAGGAGCCAAGACCGAGGCCACAGAGGCCTGACCCAATTTGTTGCGCCATAACCGAGTTTTTCCAAATCCAACAGATGAAAGACAATGCCGTAATGGAAGTGAAGAGATAGTTTGGGACAACGTAGTAGGCGAAGCTTGAGACTAGGACGATGAGGAAGAACTGAAGCCTTGTTAATCCTCCCTTGGGTCTCTTCTCTTCTTCATGCAATGCCCTACACTTAATGCAAATGATCAGAATTAATTAACTCAAATGATCAAATACTGCGTACGTGCAATATTTAAACAATTGTGAGATGAGAAAATGACCTAAAGAGACTGACTTGAACAAGGTTGTTTGGCCACCACATGTATGGAGAATCCACCAGGAATTTCCTGAAGAGCCCTGCCCACCCATATCCCAGCATCTAATATATATAATTGCAATATCGTTCATGAATACATACACAACATACAGTACATAAGAATAAAACCCTAATTATTAAGGATCAAGTACTTGATCATCATGCATGAGGTCTCTCACCTGGGTTGACACGACCAGTAGCAAAGCGGCTAGAGCGTGGATCTTTCTACCATAGAAAGCCTTCACAATGGTGACAATGTTAACAGCGTAAACAGGAGTGGCGCCGCAATTGGCGAAGATGGTGATCAGTACGTGTTCCTTCCAATTGAAAGGCCCTGGATTGAGGGAAAACGGCCAGTTGGTTAAAGGAACTCTAATGGGTTCCCTGGGCAGGGCTGCCGCCATTATTCGCCCGAACGGAAGAACGGCGATCTGTGCCGAAACCGACGTTATATTGAGGGCGTTCTGCCGATAGCCGAAGAACTGGTTGAGAAAAGCGAGGAGGGCACAGGAAGTGATTCCCAGAGCCCAGGTCCGGAATGTGAGAACCGGCATGGTCGGGTCATCGGAGATGGGAACAGTGAGCTTCACTTCCTCTATTGGGTTGTCGTTCAGTACCTCACCTGATCAATTAGTGCATCAAATTTTGACTTCGTTTACACGGTGGAACCAATAATATAGTTTTTACAGTTATCTGATTACTCAACCATGCACGCATTGTGATCATACATCTGGTACATATCTTCTGATCAAGATATAATTACAAATATTTCAAAATTTCAAGTTTGTATAAATGTATAAACACTTTGTAGGAGTACTTCATATATTCTTCTATTAATGTGTCATAGAAAAATATGAAATCCTACATTAACGAGACACATTTCTAAGTTAATTAGACGTCTAAGTTTCTTTAAAAATTATCTTTAGATGTTCACTACTAAGTAAGATACTTTATTGAAGTAAATTAAAATAGCTGATTAGCTTACTCTAGGCTTTGGATTTTTTGAATTTTAAAAATATGAATTCTTTTTAAAATATTTAAAATAAAATTTTTTAAAAAAAAGAACATGAGGATGCAATATTGGTTGGACGAGGCGACCATTTTACTTATAAAACAATATTTGGAAAGATCACATGGGCCTCCCCTGCCGGCCTCTATCTCCACATTGCTCATTGAAGGAGTGCGATAAGATCCGCTGGTGCGTCCACATTTCTAGCTTATTAACATCGGTCCCAGTACTTGTCCATTAAACATTAACTATTGTACAGTAGTGCTAAATATTTACTAGTGTACAATAAAAAAGGACAAAATAACATTAGTTAAAGAATGCAGGCCATGAAATATTTAAATGGAACGAACATAAATTCGTCGTTTCTATTTACAAGATTGGAGCTGGCTGGACCCATATATGTATATCTGCCGGCTGAGGAATATTTACAGATTCTGGTCTTCTTGCACTCGATCTCTCGTAGTTTAGCCCTCACTCGTAGTTGATATAGCTAGAAACTATTTTTTTAAGCAATTCTTTTATGGATGTACAACATGAAGATGATTCAAAAGAGGAAGAGTAGCCCATAGAATGTAATACTAAAGCAGGAAAATATATACGCCATTAATTTCGGAGCCAAAAACAGCAAAGCTGATGCAAAACACTGAGGAATATTTTCTGAATTCCATCCGATAAAATAAATCAATGCCAGTGCATTCTTCTGTAACACAGCACTATTTGTACTTAATCAGAAGATGGAACTAGCTAGCTCCCCAGATTCCTTGAAGCAAGAAACTAACAAGCTGTAAGAGAAGGGTACACCGGCATCTTAATTACATGAATGTTGGAAAATTAACATATAAGAAGCCTTTTGCTTTTCTAACGATCTCAGTAAGTAGCTAGGCCTGAAGAATTTAATTAAAATTACGTTTGGGTGTCAAAACATTTTGTGTTTGTTTCAACAGAAATTAATTTGGTAGATTGAAGGCCGTCTATTAACAATGATCAGTATGATCCATACTTTGTTCTTGTCTATCATGTGGAAGGAACATAAAATTTCTATTTCGAAAAATCCTTCTAGGACATTATATGCTTTATGTAATCGATTCAGCTTGATGAAAAATCAGGGTTGGAAGAAAGGATGGTCTAGAGAGGAGATTTGGTGATAGAACAGACAACAAATTAATTAAGAAGGGCTGTAATAATATTCAAGATGATGAGTACTGATCATAGAAAAAGACATGCATTTGATCACCTGAATTTTCTTGAAGATGATCATCTTCAAGCTTCGCCGAAGATCTGTCATTTGGTTCTTCGAGAGATAACTGCTGTTCATGATGGTAAAAGTCATCCCTCGAGTGCTCCATCTTCTCCGGCCTTTGCAATCAGGTCATGCACCTGATCACCCTTGATAGATATATATATCAAACTGAAACTAGCTTTCCCATGCAGTACTGTAATTAATAAGGGTATTTAATTCTCTGTTTCTGCTCGACCTCTGCTCCCAATTTTGTTTGTTTCATTAATCCTCGAATTCCACCTGGGGGTCGAGTAAGAAAAGAGTCCAAGGATATAATACATATCATGGGAGTAATTTTTTGTATCGTGCTGAAATCTGAGGGGACCAAGTACGTACGTAGTAGCTAAAAGATCGAGTACTGAAGAAACAAAGCTAAGTCCAGCAAAATAATCATAAAAAATGGGAATAATTAAACATCGTTTTCTCTTCAGGAATCAGTTGCATGAAAACATGCACTTACATATATCCCCGGGCGGCTGAACAATTTACAAGATTCATATATTGAATTAGTACAAGAAACATAACAACGTACATCTAAGTGAAGAGGCGTGACGACTGAAGATTTTCCCAAAAGCCAAGGATATGCAGAGCAAGTTCGGCCTGCAGCTGCTGTCTCTAAGTTGACTCTAGGGGTGCAAATGGTTAGGTCTGTTCAGGGTATTAACATTTTGACCCACTACGGATAAGGTTTTAAAAACTTTAATCTGAATACTACTATTGCAGGTCTAATCGTTCGGTTTAGTTTGTGAAATTAAAAAAAAAAGGCTTATTCATCTTTATATCATGCGGATCAGTTTAATTTGGAAATTATTAAAATATATATGCAATGCATACTTATGGATCGGATCAGTGTGGATCTAAGCAGATCAACCTTATAAGGAATAGAATGATCATATTGCAGAGGCCGGTTCAAAAAAAATCTTTAAATATGATATGAGAAGTACTGGAACTGAGTAGGATAATAAAAAGAACAAATGAAGGACACAAATAGAAGATATAAGTGACGTACGAAAAAAGAGACAATGAAATTGAGGCAAGAAATGGAAGATAAGCAGCATAGAACTAGAAAATAAGAGAGGACGAAGGGAAATAATAATAAAAGTAGATGGATAGAAGGAATAAGAAGGAAAAACTAGATCATAATAATCAATAAATTATACAATTTTATTTAAATGATAAACTATGTACAATTTCATGGAGCGAAGTACATCTTAAGTAGAATTAAGGCTCTAGGATGTTGGAAATTATAACCGTAAAACACATGTTAAAACATCATATAACTCACAAAAATATAAACTCAGTCTTTAATTATTAAATGAATGATAAACCCCAATTAAAATATGAAAATTCAGAGAGGAACTTATCAGTTTGAAGAGACTGCGGCGTGGAGAACCCACTGCCTTAAAGACGGATTCAGCGACCACCGGTGCATAGTCCTACTGCCAAGCGTCTCCCAAGGTAACGCAGCCCATCTCCTTCGACTGTACTCGTCGCCAGAGATGACCCAGAACAGATTATCCAGTTCGGACAAAGATTAAAAGAGAAGGAAAGATTAAAATCGGAGAAGAATAGGACGATTGAGAGAGAGTTTAGATGAGAGAAGAACTGGATTTTCCTTTCCTTCTGATTTTCGGGAAAAACCCTCTTTATACCCAACGCATCAACTGTCGTCGCCTCTTCAGAAGAAATCCTCATTGATCATCCATGCCTAGGCTCAGAGCCGTTTTTATCTGTCGAGCCGTGAAAGATCCTTTCCTATTATCCTCTTTCCCTCTTTCCCTCTCTTTTTGTCGCCTCAAACCCTAACCAATCTCCTCAAATTCTATCGGGAGATCTTAGGTGAAAATAGGATACGAGTCAAATCCAATTATCTGATCCAGATCCGAATCCGGACCCGAACCCCGATCCAACTAATGGGAGTCATTTTCCCAACAATCTCCCACAAAATGACACACATGAATGATTTCTGTTCTGGGCATAGCAAGAGTCGAATACTTAAGTGTCAATATCTTTCAATTTGAATTGACACGTAGTGAATTGAGGCAACAAACGGATCCACCAAGTGAAGTACTCTTGAACTTAGTGAACCAAGTTTGAGACCCTCACAACACGCATCGAACTCATACTCTCAAGCGAACTCCGCCATATGGCATTGCGCTTTTATAAGGTCATGCGCTAACCTCAGGATTTCTCATAAGCGCTCTAGAAAGACAAGCTCAAGTCTTTCATAGGAGGCAGCCACAACCCACACTCACGTAGGTGGATCCATCAAGTGCGTATCACCAGCACCACTACACATAGGGCTATGGACCCATTAAGAGCAATAAAATGCTCAACCCTGGAAAAAGATGAAGAACCTGTCAAGTCCGTCTATAGGACCACCCAAAGAAAGGGTTACAGTTTTTTTCAGATAAGAGCGTTAAGCTCAATATCCCATCATGAAACCGTCAAGTCCATTTCTGTAGGACCATCTAAAGAAAAGCGCTACAGTTTCTCATATTTGAGCTAAAAACTCAATATTACACCATGAAACCGTAAAGTCCATCTATAGGACCACCCAAAGGAAAGGGCTACAATTTCTCATATAAGAGCTAAAGGCTCAATAAATATCAGGAAATCGTCAAGTCCATCTCTATAGGACCACCCAAAGAAAAGGCTACAGTTTCTCATTTAAGAGCCTAAAACTCAATATCGCATCGTGAAACTGTCAAGTCCGTCTCTACAAGACCACCCAAAAAATGGGCTACAGCTTCTCAAAGAGTCAAAGCTCAGTATCACGCCATAGGGATGGATAAACAATATCAAGAAAGAAATTGTTTTCGTTTGACCTCAAGAAGGGTATCCACCATTTTTTTTTCTCAAACACAAAGCTTTAGGCCCATCCCCCTCGACGTATTTAGAAATAAATTTCTGGTCAACCTCTAATTGAATAAGGTCACCTCATTTTCTTTTAGATTTCTCACAACAGAAAGAAATCAAACATCCCTCAGTAGCTAGTCATACTAAATCATCTCCCTTAATGACGTCTCGAGAATTACATTTATGGTCAGGTCCATTCTCAATAAAGTCATCTTATTTTCCTTTAGATTTCATTATAGAAATCATTAATTCCTTTGTAGCTACTTAATGAATGTCTTTACTTGCATTACACATTGGTTTTGATAATTCATTGTTACTACAATGAGGACAGACTGGACTAAATCTGAATGAACTCGCATCACTATGAATTAAATGGTTTTTCGATTAAAAAAAAAAAAACGTACTCCTCATTAGTCATTAGAGACATTGACACGGACGAATCTCAGGATTCGGAGAAATACTGTGCGGAGTTCTGCAGAGACGGTAGAGTCCCTAGAGGGACTTAATTGGAGTGAGTATGCAATATTTAAGAGAGAACTCGGCGACTGGACCACATTCACTGTAGCATTTTCATATCGATAAATCAATATTGTATGAAAGACTTATAGGAAAGGCGACTGCTTCTCATATGGCGTTGGAACTGGGGAGAGCCATGTCATAAAATAAAGTATACTAGCTGGATTTGATTTAAACTATATCATGTCTTAGAGCCGTTCTTAGATATTTATATATCGAGCAGCTTTTATGACACTACAAAGGGACGTCGTTACCTAGTACTATTTATAATATATATTTTTTTACTATTAATCACAGTTAGTTAAATAAGCTCTGGTACTCATGATTTGCATCATGCATGACCTTGTATAATTTATGCATGCATGCGCGCGTAGTGAAACATTAGTGAGCATATATCAACTAATTAGAGGGCAGCCTTTGGCGACGACCCCCGGTGCGGTAGGACACCGAGCCAAGGTGCAATGGTCATCGACCTCCAAGCCCCACCACTTCATGCCGTTGATGTCGTTCGTCTGAAGCGTAAAATAAAGGATCACGGCCATGAACGCAACCCCGGCGTCGAGTCCCGCGGAGAGTATGTAATTGTGTCGAGCCCACCAGGCCTTGTACCTCCTGTACACGAAGTAGTTGAAGAAGACACCCACGATGCCCCACGTCAAGAAGTTCACCGCCCTGCCCGGAGGCATGTTCCCCGTCGCGCCCAAGATGATGGGCATGTGCACGAGCTTGAGCCACCTCTTCTCCGGGAAGGCCTTGGTCAGAAGCCACACGGGGAGAGGAGCCAGAAAGCCGATCAAGAAGAAGTAGTTCATCTTCGAGTACAGCCCCAGGTCCCCGAACATCCGCCGCGGGCCCACAAGACCCCATATGACGGACGCGTTGTAGAACACGTCGTCGCCGGGACAGGTCCAGGGACTGCCGTCCGGGAGTTTTGAAGCGTCGCATATGTTCTCCACGCTCTCCAGCAGCCACCACGCCGTTCCAAAGTACACGGACGACGCCACCACTGTGCCCACTAGCTACATACGTACGTACATTAATAATGAGCCACATTAAACAGTTAGTTAATTAATTAAAGTTGATATTCATGCATCTCGCGCGAGCCTTATTAATTAATTATTAGATGATCTATGTACCTGAACGATGAACATGGACCTCGGTGGGATCTTCATGTAGTGGCCCAGCTTGAAATCTGAGAGAAACATGACCGCCTGTGACATGCTTATGTACCCGTAGGTCTTGAATGCCACATTGGCGAGAGGCTTACCGGGGTAAATGTAACCTATCACGAGCTCTGTGATCACATTCAGTCCCGGTTGCTGAAGAGGACAGAAAAGGAGGTTGAATTAATGACATAAATCAACAACAACTTTCATATCTGAGAGAAATTAAATATGGTACTCACTTGATTCGTAGTGGCTGTTATGATTCCGATGGGTAATGTGAAAAAGAAGGCTATACCACAAGCAAGCAAGATTCCCCAATAGGGAAGTTGCAATTGTTTGTCGAAGCCCTCACAAGCAACGAGAGCAAGGGCAACCATGGATATCAAGATGATATGGAACCACCATTGAGGCACAGCCTCGTAGTTCTTCTTCATCAACCTCGTATGGATATCAGCTCCAAACTGATCTTTCGTCATTGCCGTCGTTTGTCGCCATAATCGCAGTATCGACCTACAAAAATCATCAGAACAAATATCTGATATGTAAGACTTGTCCTTCCAATTAAGCTGGTTAATTTTTTAAGATGACGTAACGATTCAATGCCGGCATGCATGATCAAATTCGACCCAGTACTACTCACTTTCCATGGAAGAGGGCGACGTGAGAAATAGTTGCGGTCAAAGTCGCAAAGCTCAAACCGTAGCTGAAAACGAAGAAGATGCTGAGATAGATCTTGCTGTAGTCATCGTAGCCGTGGAAGTCGAGTTGGAAGCTTTTCTGGTCCATGACGCGGGAGATGTTGTAAGGGTTGCCGTGGCCATCGAAAACGTGAGAGGAGAAGATGGGGAACTTGTTGGCCTCGTAGGAATTAGTCCAGTAGGCGATGGGAGTCAGGACGTAAACGATTAAGAAGAATCCGACCATGATGTTGAAGATGGCGAACGCGGGCGTGGCCAGGGGCGAACCTGTGAACCCTGCTATGGTGGACCAGTCGAACCCGATCGAACCCACTCCGAGGCCGTAGATGCCAGACCCGATCTGCTGTGCGGTAATGGAGTTTTTCCAAATCCAACAAACAAACGAGAGAGCGGAGATTGAGGGGAAGAGGTAACTGGGGACGAGGTAGTAAGCGAAGCTGCACACTAACACGATTAGAAAGAATTGCAGCCTCGTGACTCCTCCTTTGGGCCTTGTATCCGCATCGTGAAGCGCCCTGTTATGTTATCAATGATACGAAGCAGTAAATAAAAATTTGTAGGTTCTGATCAGTCTTCAGAGTCTTCTTTCTGTGTCAGTAAGAATTAATTCCATCATGAAAAACTAATCAATGTGCTTGACCTGAAAAGAGAGACTTGGACCAGGTTCGCGGGCCACCACATGTAAGGAGAATCCACCAGATACTTTCTAAAGATTCCAGCCCAACCGTAACCCAGCATCTGAAAGTTAATTCGCGCGCACAGTTAAAAATCAAAACGAGAACATTAATAAGAATGAAGAATGAATTAACCTACCTGGGTGGTCTGTGCTAACAACAAGGCCGCAAAGGGGTGCAGATTCCGGTGATAAAAGACCTTCACTATCGTAATGATGTTAACGGCATAAACGGAATTAGATCCGGAATTAGCGAAAATGGTGATGAGAACGTGCTCCTTGAGGTTGAAAGGGCCGGGGTTCAAGGAGAATGACCAGCCGACGACCGGAATTCTGAGGCGCTTCGCCGGGAGAGTTGCCGCCATGAGTTTTCCGACGGGGAGGACCACTATCTGCGCGGAGACGGAGCTTATGTAGAGAGAGTTCTGTCTGTATCCAAAGAACTGGTTCACGAACGCCAGAATGGTGCAGCATGCGAGGCCCAGGACCCACGTCCGAAACGTCAGGGCTTGCAGAGAAGGGTCGTCCGTGATCGGAACTGTCAGCCGAACCTCCTCGATCGGATTGTCGTCGATATCTTCTTCCGCTTCTGATAATCATATCATTAATTAGAGAATGGATCGAAACTTGATTAATCAAAACGAGCACGTTTTTCCAAAACAAATATTAATGATTTGATTGACTCCTGAATTACTACCAATTATACCGCAACTCTAATCGGCTGAATTACTTGGGTTCGACGTTACTGGGTTATGTTGTTGTGGTCCATATCATGCAGTTAATTTACAGAGAACCCAGACTGAGAACAAGGGGATGAGGATTGGTGAGAATCCTTTTCGTGTCGGTTTGGCCCTGCTCGTGATACTACTACTACTCATGGTCTGTCATAATACCCATGTGCCCACTTGGGTGTTCAGTTCCTCTTCTTTTAGAACAAATTTATGCAATGAGAATTCAAACATAGCAGGATACAGAGACATTAATTAATATACAGATTAGTGATAATTACATGTTTCAACTATTAGGCGGGTGGCCATGGGTGTTTGGTCTCAACTCGAGACTCTCTACTCGGTGATCTAGTACTGTAGATCAACGTATATATATGTTGCCAGTACTGTCGGGTCGACTCAGTAGTAACCCGGACCCGAGTTTAATTGAGTCGAAAATATTCGAAAACCTTAATTTCTCTCTCTATCCATATTCATCGTCAACTGAGAAAAGATATATAGAGAGAGCAAAGACGAGGCCAAATCAAGCCAATTAAATATTGAAAGCCGATCGAGAGGGTGGGACATCTATCCGAAATCGAGAGGGTGGGACATCTATCCGAAATCGAGAGGGTTATAATAATGGGGTCCACCACCTCCTATTTTCTGGTTTATAATTAAGGTAGGCTAACCACCTTGACCAATATATAGCCCAGCAAAGAGGAGAGGAAACGTTAGGAAGGATGGTTAATTAGAAGTCGTATCAATGTCAAAATCTTCCACGCAAAGTCATGAGATGAGATATTAAGAATCTAAGACTAAAGCTACGAGTAGTTGCAGTTTTGACAAGCCATGTCTCCTCTTAAACGAAAAAGAAGATTCTCACTAAATATTCCCTCTTGAGATCTAAGGGAAGTGCGCAATAATTAACTTGTAAACAACCATAATTTTCTAATTACAAAAGCCATATTTCTCAAGGTAATTAATTATTAGTTCGTGCAAGAACAAATATTACTTAATTTTCAAGGATGCAGATGATTGATGTTCGAGTAATACGAATTATATATATGATCAAATAGAGCAAAAGGCAAAGCCGAAAACATGTAACTCACAGAGATTTTATAATTTAGAGTGATTAAACATATATGGAGTGAGGAGTAGAAGGAAAAGAACAACGACAGCAGCCTAGCTAGTTAATTAGGAATTAACTATGATGACGAAAACTAAAAACATGTACAAAAGCGAAAAAACTAAGTATGCTATCGACTAGTTTACTCACTGGCTTTCGCCGCCGTATCTTCGTACCGAATGGCTTCCGTCCGGTCGTCCCCATCGAGTGCGGAGCGCACCATCTCGCTAATTCTCTCCGGAACGAAAACGGGAAGCAGATCTGCAGGGGCGGGGTACGTACCACAGACAGACAAGATAAGAGCTAGCTTACAAGCTCGGGCCAAAACAAAGCGGTACACAGGCACCTCTCTGATCTATACTTTATATCTATATATATAGATTTTATATCTAGAGAGGCAGAGAGGAAAAAGAGCAAATGAGAGAGAGAGAGAGAGAGAGAGAGAGAGAGAGAGAGAGAGAGAGAGAGAGAGAGAGAGAGAGAGAGAGAGAGAGAGAGAGAGAGAGAGAGAGAGAGAGAGAGAGAGAGAGAGAGAGAGAGAGAGAGAGTAAGGACAGTTGTTTTTGTTTATAGGAGACCAATCATAAATAACACGAAGCCGTATATATATATCAATTTTTTCTTTGGACTTTGTGAACTAACGTAATTAATCGCGGCGATTCTTAGTAGTCGAACGTACGTGGAATAAATTTAATGCACCGGAGGAAGCGCGTGACAGGAAAAAAAAAGATGTATATAATATATAGTGCTATATATAAATTATGTGTGGTGATCAATATGACACTCTACGTTATCGATTTCCAGTTTCCACTGAAAACTCCACGATTTAGACTCATTACATAAGCACCGGACTATTATTTCATTAGTTAAAGAAACTTAGGATTGGACGTTACTGATAATAAAACGCATTAAAAATTAACCCAGTTTCTACTCCCTATTGACCTACTCAGTTTGAGATTCCTTACAGAATCTTACCACCATTTATTTTCCAAATTAAGTTAATTGCGGACGCTAGAGAATTAGAAAGATCAGATCTTATATCCAATATATGGGCATTGACTTGGATGATTTTTTTAAGAACTCTTTTAAAAGAGTAATGATATGCCTTCGCGGTGGAGTACAGCCGAGCGTACAGTCTGCATGTGTTGAATGTTGATTGGCATTGCGCATGGTGGGTCTCGTGTTGATTGGCATAGCATTTCTCTATTCAAAATACGCATTTATTTTAAGTTTATCCTAACGAAGAGAAAGTAGTTTCCAATCAATTAAATACTTTTCAAATATCATATCAATTCATTAGAGATGGGGGACCGTAAATTTAATTTTGGCCGTAAAACGATACACACTATGGATAGTCCACAAGAACGATTTAATTAAAAAAAAGAGTCCAATTGGAAATGTTGAGGCAAATCAAAAGTCTCCCAATTTCTCTGCTACTCAGGTCAATGATGCGATTCAGATTTTAAGGCGATAGGGAAGGAGACTTGACTGGAGAAGAGAAGTTGCTATATATATTTATATATATATATATATCAATATCTATAGCAAGTTGAGGCTGGATGGCCAACAATACATTTATTGAAACCGGTCCAACTTTGTTCATTCCAGTTATGAGTATTTGTTTGTAAATGGCGGTGGAATGAATGCATGAAATTGAGATTTAAGTAAGCAGTTGAGATATATATTGCACTCTCGTGAAGAGAACAAACTACATACAATTTTGATCATTTTATTTACTATACAGTGCTATTCGGGACCAATGTGGGTGTGGGACAATAAAATTAGTGATCCTTGTGCAAATGAAGAAAAAGAGAACCGGCCAAAATAGCGGTCTCTGCAGGCACGGAAGGTCAAAGAAGGGATTACAACGGGTAATATAGAAGTAATATGTAACAGAACTTTAAAGTAAGTTCTTTGAATATTATTCATATTCGATTCTATAAGTAGCTAGGGTAAACGGCATGCATGTGTGATATATGTAGTATATACCCCCAGAGACTGTTAATTAACCGCCCATGGGTTTAAATTATGCAGAGTCAACTCAGTTAAATTGCAATTTAAAAAAATTTGATCTTTTGTAACAGAATATAAGATTCAATTCATAAATGAGTTTAACCTGACCCAGCGAGTACTTGATCAGAAAGCCTTCCTATTTATATGACCCGAAATTCACCCGAGTCGTAATTCCGGTTTGGTTCTTCGAGTAGTTCTGGTTCCAGGCGCGCATGCCTGTTTAAAATAGCGAGGAATCTGTTCAGACTCTCAGAGTGTGCTTCGTTTGTCGTTTGGCTACAAGAGCGTGATCTCTGCTGATCTCTTCCATTTGAGCAGAGTGACTTATCGTTAAGGGAGAAACTGGCATCCCAAGCAGAGAAAAGTCGGGCAACACCACCTCTATTTCAGGGGGAGATACGTACAGGACAGAGATCAGGTTTTTAAGTTTTCACCCATGAAGAAGATAGAAAAAAAAAAAAAACAATATACCATTCTTGTTAACGGGTAATAGAGCTAGCAACGGTGCAAAAATTATCTGAAAGTAATTTTATTTGCTGAATTCTATTTTTTAATTGAGTTGTGTTGTCTGCTATTAATTAGGTCGATCGCAAGTAATTAAGTTGAAACGAGAGCAAAGATGGTGCACCTAATTTTTAATTGTGTGACGCATATATATCTGTCGAGGCTGGAAAGTAACATACTTATCTCTAATTAGTACAGGGTGTGTGTCTCTTGGAGGATATATCCTACTTATAAACCCTTTTAGATACCTATAAATAATTTATATGTGATTAATATGTGAGTAGGGTGCAAACGGTGCATATATAATCAAAACAGAAGAGGTTATTTTGATTACCTTAATTTTCTGATTTTTGGAATCTATTTTGTTTCAATTTTTGTCCGAATAATTTATAATTATTCAATTTCCGACTTTTATTCCCGACGGTAATAAGATAATATTCGGAAATAATTGGAAAATAATGAAAAATATAATATTGGAAAAAGATTTTTCATAAAATTAAGAAAAAATAAAAAAATGAATCAATTGAAATACAATAAAATTTACAGTACGAAATTATTTTCTTAACACTTCAACACAATGAGTAAGGCTAATTAACATTCATACCCTCACATAAAGGCCTTCTCTTACAAAACTTACTAAAACAAACAAAATAAAACGCTTTATTCAACAAATAAACAAACTGCGTCTGAACTTTTTCCCTCTACGTGGATAACGTGTTTATGTGAGGCCTGCTTTACAAAACCAGAGTAACAGAGTGGTCGTGAACAGACTTTCTAAAACAGACAAGATAAAATGCTCTATTCAATATTTGCAGCACTTGATATATATATATACATGAAATAAACAAACCGCGTCTGAACTTTTTCCTCTTTCTGTAACCGAGTTTCCTTTCGCCAGGGAAAGAGAGAGGGAGGAGGCTTGCAGAGAGTACTAGTTAACGAATAACACTTTAATTTCTCCACTTCAATAAATAATAATGAAAAATAAAATAAAATAAAAAAGGCCATGTAATTGGGGATGTAAATGGGAGCCGATTACCCGTTCTGCCGTCTGACCGATTAATAAACGGAACAAAATGGAAATAAAATATTATTATCCGTTTACCGTTCTACCGTTTACCGGCTCTACCGTTTAATAAACGGACGGAAACGGAAATAGCTCTTCCGAACCCGTTTTACCGATTTACCGTTTAAGTAAGGGTAATATAGTAAATTTATATATTTACTTCATTTAATCATAAAATAATTATTTTTTTATATAAATAACCTTATTATGTTTTTTTATCACTTATTATAAAATTTTGAAGAGTTGAAAACTTTAGAAAGAATTTGAATATTTTTATATTTTGGCTATTATTAAAAATTAATATATATTGACTTTAACTCATTGTCTCATAAAGCCAATGAGTCATCGAATCATAGTCATACACTCAAATTTTAATAGTCATAGAGGATAGATCATATAAATTCTTAATTAACTACATAAGGTTGTATTAGTAATCTAAGATTAAAATATTTTCATTTTTATAACAAATGTCAAATTTTATACAAATAACAATTATTTTTATAAATATAAACAATTGTCATACAAAAATAAATATATTATAATTTATGATAAAAAAATTATACAAAGATAAACATAGTAATTAACAAATACACGAGATAATTTCATCTTATTTCAATAAGCTTACATAATTGATAATTCAATTTAGGCCCATAACAAATTAGGATAGACATTCCTTTCAAGACTTTCTTATCAAGTCATATACTCTAAATTCTTAATAAATTATAAGGAATATCATTAATTTTAATTACTAGTTACTTACTTCTCTAATTAATTAATATTCTAATTTTTTCCCTCCCTCTCTAACTCTCTAACTCTCTAATTAAATAATATTCTAATATTTTTGGTGATTTAAATATTTTTTACTATTTACCCGTTTACATCCCTACATGTAATGTAATCACCGTACGAGATGTCGTGATATTTTTCCCTATCCGTGCGATTCCCCTGAAACGGCCACACTTTTTCTATGTGTACGTAACAACCGCCTCTTTTGCGCCTCTCTACATTTTGAAAATGAAGCTGCCTCCGACGAGAGACGGAAACCAGAGAGAAGAGGGAGGAGAAGGAGATCAAACCAAGGGCGAGATGCTCAGGAAGAGCATCGTCGCACTAAAACAAACTACGGCTTTGGAGAGAAGGACGAGTTCGAGAATCGCAACGAAGAAGAGACAGAGAGAGGAAAGGATTCAGCAAAAGAGAAGACGTCTAACGGCAAGATCATCAAGTTGTGAGAGGATTCAGGAATGGACAGCGGTCGGAGAAGTCGCGATTTGTTCAGATATTAGGTCGGAGAGGCGGCTGGAGTATTGGACGGATGGAAATCGCGACTGTTGTCGAGAAAGCTTGGAGAACAGCACTGCTATTGCGCCTGCGCAGAGTGCGTATGCTAGGGTGGAGGAAACACTCAGTATCTTCAATGCTTACTACCGTCACTTTGTCGGAGAAGAGGAGAGAAGGTGTAGGGGAGTGAATGCTGATGGTAATGTTAATTAGCTTGCTTTGAAGTACTCGATCAATATGTAGGAGATTCGCTCCTCTTTTCTCTTTATTGTTCGTTTTCGTATTACCTATAAATGCACGACATTGTTAATTAGGGCTTTTTTGTGTGTGTGTGTCCGTCCGTTTGTTGTTTTGATTTTTCTGGTTTCGCATGCAGATGCAATGAACATCAGAAAGAAAATGAACCGACCAGATTTGAAAGCTCTGTCGAAAATGAAGCAATCTCACTCTACCCTTCACCCTAAAAAAATTGGATCGCTGGAAGGAATCGATGTCGGACATCGATTCTCGTCACGAGCAGAGATGGTCGTGGTAGGCTTGCACGACCACTGGATGAGCGGAATCGATTTCATGGGATCTTCCTACCGCAATCAGTTCGAATACAGGTATTACACATTTCCCCTCGCCGTCTCCGTGGTGATCTCCGGAGAGTACGAAGACGATCTCGACAACTTGGAGGAAGTGATTTATACCGGAGAAGGCGGAAA
The DNA here is from genome assembly GCA_022405105.1 of Aristolochia contorta. Lineage (NCBI taxonomy): Eukaryota > Viridiplantae > Streptophyta > Magnoliopsida > Piperales > Aristolochiaceae > Aristolochia > Aristolochia contorta. Next base: position 16,528,441 of record CM039668.1, on the reverse strand, counting down.
CAATCATTTTACAAGTGACCGCCAGAACCGGGATCAAACTCTCACGGGAGGAAATTTGGCGCTCAAAAACAGTATGAAACATCAAATCCCTGTCAGAGTAACGCGGGGTCATGTTTCAAAATCCAACTTCAATGGCAAATTCTTTACTTATGATGGCCTGTACAGGGTGGAGGAATGCTGGGAAGCTAAAGGTGCATCTGGCTACAAGGTCTGGAAATTTCGATTGAAGCGGTTACCAGGACAGCCCCATTGACGACTAACCAGGTTCACTTCGTAAGGGCAGACCAATCGCCGTCCCCTAGGTTGCAGGGACAGAAGCCGCAGTCGATAATTAAGCGCCTCAAGCATCGTATCCGATCATTGAAACCGTCAATGGTGCCGACGAGGGATCGGTTTTCTGAAAGAGCCATTACCTACACTTCCTCTCCCGCCCCCACGGCTCAAAATCTTCAAATCGAATCGCCAAGCCCGTTATCTTTATCCAGGCAAAAGATCTTGGAAGTTCTCCCAACAGCAATGAGACTGCCAGCAACGGTGATTTCATTTATCAGTGAAGGCCAGGTCAAAATTCCGATATCGGCGTCGGAATCGATCGATGATTCGGTACCACCGGTGCCTCCTACCGGTTACAAATACTGCAACACCTTACGCATTAACAAGCCAGACGTGGTGCTCCCTGTCTCGAATGGGTGCACCTGTGCAGGAAACAACTGCAGTACTGATCCATCAAAATGTGAGTGCGCGAGTTTAAGCCGCCTCGGCTTGGGCTTCTCTGGCCGGTCGAAAAAAGGCAAAGAAATATTAACATTCGAATGCAGCCGAAACTGTCGCTGTGGACCAAGCTGCACCAACAGAACATCTGACCAGGGACTGAGATATCGTCTGGAGGTTTTCCACACCACAAAGAAGCGCTGGGGTCTCCGGTCCTGGGATCCGATTCGGGCAGGGAGCGTCGTCTGTGAATGCACAGGGGTGTTAAAGCGAACCGGAGGATTGAGTACTCTCGGGAGATGTGACTTCGTTCTTGGGATCGATTGGCTGCAGCAGACCCAGAAAGAGTCCGGTGGAAGCGGCCACCGAGGTCCAGAGTTCTGCGTAGATGCCAGAAAAGTCGGGAATGTCGCCAGGTTCATCAACCATAGTTGCCGCCCAAATGTTTTTCTGCAGCTTGTGTTAGGTCCCTCGGCGAGGATACTTGTTGTCGCTGCCGACGACATTGCCCCGCTTCAAGAGCTCACTTACGATTCTTGCTTTGCTGTTGGTGGTATCGTAGGACATGATGGCCAGATCAGGCGCCAGCATTGCTGTTGCGGTGAGCCAGACTGCAGGAGGCGCTAGCTAGAGGAATCTGACTGTGACTTGTGAGTATTAATTGCACAGCAATTTTGCATGCTATAGGGTTTAACACTAATCAACTAAATCGGTGATTTTTCTTCACAAATGAAGTATTAACAGTGTATCATGTTACTCGATCTACTTTGTTCGTGATTTCTTGTATCAATAGATCTGATTTCCATGATGATGGCTTCCAATATTTACTAATTTGAGCATTAACACACTGTTTATTAAATAACATTGGCATTGATAAAAGTGCTATAAATCTTATCAATAGGTTTGCCATTTATTTTTTTTAGTAATATTGCGTTAGGTCTACTTTTTTTAATTAAATGTTTCTGATCGCTTGATGGTAATGTCGTTACTGCTTTGGGTCTGGATTATTATACTTAAAGTTTATATGCTCGTTATGTATATTTTTTTATTTTTTCATGATATTCTCAATTAGAATCTATTCATGTGTGAATATGTGCTAAGATTATTTGATATAATATATATTATAACCATATATTTATGATTTTAGGTCATTATATAAATATTATATATATCATGTATACATATAATTTTCTAAAAGATGGACATCTTTATTAGTATGAAGCTTTTTGGATAGAATAAAAAACAAATCTTTGTGCCCTTAAGGTCTCCAAATAATATTATATCGATGTGAAAATAATAGTGTCTAATGTATATAGTCCCAACAATCTTTGTGCGGTCTCCAAATAGACTCAGCAGGTGGACAAAATCCTCATAATACGATAGATGAGCTGTTAAGTCGGGTTGTACTCATGGATCAATGGTTAGTCTCCGTTGAGGGAGGTTTGGAAGTACTTTGTTCGAAGGAAGACTCGAGGATTTTTTTAGTAGTCCACTATAGGTGTTTACTAAAGATGATCACTATCTTAATAAAAAAGAAAAATATTTTTCATGATTTAAAAACACACAATGACACCCATATCAAAGTACAATTAAATAAGTACAAGAAACTGTGCACCCTATACATTTTATCAATATGATTTCAATATAAAAGTTTTTTTTATTACATGGTTAATTAAAAAGTAAGAGATGTTTTGGGTTGTGAACTGATTTATAATGATGTTATTAGGCAAGCAGATAAAGTCGATAAATTAAGTAATAAATTTGCTAAACAACATAAACTTCCATTTTTAACTTCTATGCTTTTCCGCGATTCAAGAGCTTTTATGCTTTTCCGCGATTTAAGAGCTTTTGTGCTTTTCCTCGATTCAAGAGCTTTTATGCTTTTCCTCGATTCAAGAGCTTCTATACTTTTCCTCAAGAGAAAAAGTCGAGTACTCCACTTAGGTGTAACTAGTATTTTCTTAAAATATTATACCTCCAGTTCCGTATAAAAAATATTAATTTATTTGTTGTGGGTGGAGTATGCACGAGTCGTGCAAACACTTGTGCGCCTGTCATTACTCTTTCGTTAGTTCGTCTTGACGGCAGGAGTTTTGTCTTTGTCCATGGCTTCGCAAGTTGTAACTTGTAAGTCGTCATGGCACGCGGTGCGTTGAGCAACAGAGATTTGGCGTTGAGGAAGGAAGACCATAAAAAGCATTAAAGTGAAAAATTGCAGTACTCATTCTAATCAGCCCCAACTTACCCCAGCTTTTGTCTACGCTATGAGAACTTTTGAGATAAGATTCAACAAAGACTTTCTATAAATTTTATAAAGCACTAATCACTCTTATTTATAGATTATTTATGTAATAGGATCTCAGTCAAACGAACTTATCGTCCAAAGATGCATTCTCTCATTGAAAATGAGCTATTGGACGCCGAACAACCTCACAAAGGCATCGTAAGAGAAACTGGAGCCTTTCATATTAAAATTTCCATTTACCAACAGTAGGCAGATATGATTACCCTAATCTACGTGTATTGCTTACTCCCATCAATGAACTACATAAATGGGTGGATTAAACCGAGCATCTTCTGTCGAAATGCAGCTCAACGTGTTGAGACAAGGCTGTTCATGACAAACGTTTTTCCCTCAAAACTTGTATTTAACAGTCCCGCGCAACTAGAATAAGACAAACCAAAACTACCTGACTGATACTCAGCTCTTTGCAAAACACCACACTCATGCCCAGCAGTTTAAGGTCTATCAATGATTGAAGAAATAATTGGCATTCAAAATTTTTCAACAGACAAGCTTCTTACAATTTCTATACTTGAGTATTTATCAAACTAATTTCCTTTTGAAGCCATCTCAAATATGCACGAGTTTTTATAGACAAATATAGTGACTACTGAGACAAACGAACAGGTAAACAACTTGCATAGAGGGTCAAGGGTCAAGTGTCAAGCTAAAATTGTCCTTAAAAAACACAAATCATAAAATCTTTCAGTAGGATTTGTCCTTTTGGAGCTCTGAAAACCACAAAATCATCACTCGACATGAGATAGACCTCCTCCATCTGCCCGTGTTCTGCACCAAATTGGAAAACCCAAATCTTTACCTCTGACCACAATAACAAACTAATATATGTATATATGCGTATGCGGATTGGTTTGGTCAGACATTACTAGATCTTCTAAAGAACACAAGACTTATTTCGAATAAGCCAATCCATTTTGGACCCTGCAGATCCATTCTTTATCCTATTCAAAGATCAGCCCGGTCTCTGTGTTTTCACGAGAAATCTTTGCAGATGAATAGATGCCAAAGGGACTTATTACTTCCCAAGAGCCTCCTACATCTATTTGTATAAAAGCTGGTTCATCAAGAATAGCAAAAACAGAACTTCGGTCCTAAATGGCATAGAACTAATAGTGCATTATCAAAAGGATCTTTCCATTCTGATACTCTAACATGAAAACCACTATTAGTTGGATCTCATGACATTTTCTAAGCCATAAAACTATCTAGCCCATTCTTCTGCAACCCCTATAAACAATAGTCTGAACATAGCTGAATTTCAACCTCTAAGGAAATTTAATGTATCCTCTAATGACAGAATAGAATAATTTAAATATTTCACTCCATAGAAACAAAATAATGAAACTACGAATGGCACTTACTTGTGATCGGATGGATTTGGCATGACTTCATAAACTATAGACGCAACAACATCCCTCTTTAACTGTTAGTACCACAAAGTCAAGTCAGATATTACTACTTTAAAATGATGAATGCACGTAACTAGATGTTAGCTGTGTAAAATACCTGGGTGGCTTCACCTCTCAGACCAATATAATAAATTTGGGTAAATTCAGCACCAAAGTTATCAGGGAAATGCAGAGTGAGACTAGCGACACTTTGAAACCTAGAATATCTGCTTGAACAGCATGAAGAAATTAAATTATCAAACAGAAGAATTTGCACCACAGGAGATCACACATTCAGTAACGTATCAAACATGTGTACTACACATCAGTCGTATTTCTACTCTGAAATGATGCATGTCTAATATTAGAAAGTTGCTCCAGGAAAAAAAAAGCCAGTTAGGACATCTTGTTCGCTAAAAAAGCAAAAATAGCTTAAGCAAATGGATAATCACCTTGTTTGATATTCTAATACTCCTTGCAAATTTTCAACCAGATCCCACTCCTTGACAAATGAAAATTGAATCTCAGAATTTGCAGAAAGAACAAAATATAATTCAATGTCCGGGATGATACACCTTTACCTGAACAGGAGTCATATTTTGAGCATCTGAAAAATCAATTCCATCTCGGTTGATAAACCTACAATTTTATTTGCAGGGTACTAGTTTAAAGTTCAATACAACCAATAAAAGTATCACAAAAGTTTGCAACAAAAGGAAAGTGAATAGTGGAGAGAAAAAAGAAGCCTGGATACTTCCAGAAAAAAAAACTGAGAGTAATTATTACAGTAAAAGAAGCCAGGCTAGATCTGTCATTAGTTTTGCGGAATCGTATAAATAGGTCAGGCAACAGCTTTGCTGAATTGTTAGCTGAATAGCTCTCCTCTCTCCAGCAACTTGCTGTGAGGGGGACTCTCCATATGTAGCTGCTTTGGGCTCTGCCCTTAATGAAATGCGCATTTTCCAATGGGAAAAACAACAAAAATAGAACTACAGATGTGATGACAGTACTATTTAACTTATAACTTAATTTTTACGCTTAAAAACGACATCAGTTCAGAAAATCAACTCACGCTCTCATCTTCGAAGGACTTCTTCCTTCTGCACCACCAATAATAGAGATGCCCTTAATCTTCACATCCGATGTAAACCTACAACACACCAAGCAGTTTATCATGATAAGGAAATTGTTGCATTCTGTTTTCAATAAATGTCTTTTTAACTTATATTTTATACAATATATAAAACCTGACTCGGTCACCAACCTGGTGAACTGGGTAGATCCAGCTAGGGCAACCATTTTTTACTGTTAACTGACAGAAGGCCTATGCTCTTTAAACTTAAACTCAGAAAACACATTGGGTATCTCTTACCCCTTTCTCTCTACTATTTGGAGCTTCTGCATAAAGGACAGGACATGGGTGGCCAGAAGAAGGAAAAAGGGGGGAATCTCTGCCCTTCCTGCTTTTGCACATAGTACCAGATCTAGTTGAACCAGACTGGTATGCTCGAGGCAATATAAAACTATTTTACATGATTTCAATTTATTATAGTACTTGTTTGGTGTTAACTTCCACTTTATACTTGCCATGCTTGTGCTAGTTTCTATGTGGCATACATCAATATTAGAGTCTTTGCTGATGGTTCCTCTGCATCTCATTATTTGTTCTTCATATTTTTGAGTAAACAATGACAAAAAGGGTAAAAGCACAATTTCTTTCATTTTCGCTCTTAGACAGATTATTTCCTCGTATACACACTGGGGCATCCTTACTCTTCATAAGATATATATATATATACACACTACATGATGGTCAATGGGATTATTATGGACCATTTGACCCAAAATAATGAAGTCTTTTTTATGGTACAGGCACTTGCATCATTATCAAGATTGTGGTCGCTATTGGACAGGTGCTTGTTAAGATGTATCACACATGTCACACAGCATGTCAGAAGAAGAATTAGCATATAAATACTTACGGGATGAAAACAAGTAACTCTGGGTCGCCTTCATTGCTTTCTAAAGAGCCCTATAAATTCAGTGTCAGCCAAAAATGCTCAAAAAATAAATGCACAATGGAAATATTCAAAACGGTAGACAAACATTTCAAGAGAAATTTGTCATAACCAATATCCTGCCAAATCAGGTTATAAAGTGATAGTACAGGACAAAAATCAAAGTATAGAACAAAAATTACCAGGATGCAATAGAGAAACAAAAGATATTAACTTTGGAAGTCAGAAGCTTTGACCTAGAAAATATTTTATTTAACAGATTAAACACAACAAACCATTTAAATGCAACCTAATTCAACTTGAAAATGGCTACCCAAAGAATGTGCTTCCCACCAACATCCCGATGCAAGACACACTCTCACTTTGTCAACCAGAATCAGGTAGGGTCTTCATGTTGTTTCAATAACTTATGCAATCAGAAGTGCTGTGACAAATTTTCATAGTGATATGATATAGCCATATAATGTTATTGACCAGCATAATAAGCCTAGTAGCTGTAAATAACATAGTGACTATATTTTCAGTCTATATTTCAGAAAAATGTGTATACCAAATATAATGGTAGACATATAATATATCTCTGAATATCAGAAAGTCATCATATCCTCCTCAAGACACTGTGAGACAGTTTATATCTTCTGAGTGAAGCTATAGCAAATTGTGGAAAAGCATATATTGGAGTTCGACATGTCAGACATATTGGGTCATAAGGGATTTCCCTGTTCTCTCCCCGATTGAAATGCCCCCGTTGTGCCCAAGAAAGATTAATTGAATCATTAATAGCACAATATATTTGATATGTCAGCAGTAGAAATAAAATACAATGCTAGAAACAAGACAAAAGTTAAATAAAAACATTTTACCTCTGAGGAGTTCAATCGATTCTCCCAAGGTTTAAACACAGATTTTACACTTCCTGCAACTGACTCGTTTAAAGCTGAAGCCTTTATAATAGCAAGAAAAAAAGTAAATTTCAAGAATAGTGAAATAAAAAGACTGTTGTAAATGTAAACAGAGCATGGCATATCCTAAGATGAGGCTTAACAATGCAAATATTTACAGTTTCAAGAATATAAAATTATGAAACAACTATACACCATAACCATAATTATTATAAACCAGAAAAAGGTCTAGAATTGAAACTGTAACAGGTGTGAAAAATTTAACGTCACAAATACTGCCCACTTGTCAATTGTTAAACTCATGACAGCTTGATACTAAGAATTCACTTTGCACTAAGAGGCTGTAGCATTCTCTAGGGAATTCAGAGAGGCTCCCCCAGGTCAGCAGTTCATTAACAAGGTGAACCAAGTTCAAGGTAAAATCTGGATCAAGAGAAGGGACCCTAATCTGAGATGAATAACATGCAGAAGATGCATCAAAACATATAAGGAAAAGAATGCCAATAATGAAGAATCTGTCATCAAACATGACAATCTTGAGAAGCTTCTCACACTTTCAAGAACGATGCTGATATATACTCCAGTCACATCAGCGAGAAACAGGGATTGACATTGATAGTTGGGAGAGACATCTAGATATGCAGAAACTTACTTAACACAGTTTTGAGATGTGTCCTTTATTGCATTGCAAAAGAGAAATTGAAATCAATAGAAAATAGGCAATGTTTCCTGTAAGATAATACACAAAACTCAATCAAGTACATCCTGTCAGAGTTTTGCATGCAGTGAATGTTCAAGACAGAGAAGCTGTTTCACTTCGAAAACCCGACAACAGAGAAAAACAGAACTCTACGCTAGTGAAACATAGTCTAAACTGCTAAACCAGAAAATACTTCATCCACATCTTCAGGCTCTTGCAAATACTCATTAACTATCGCAAGGAATTCATTTAAAACAACTAGAGATCTATACTTACAAATTTAAAGGGCATAAGCATGATGTCAATAAAAAGGATCTGAGTATTCCAAATCAATGTCAAAAACATTCACTGCCTGCATATGCATCATTACTTACAATGATGGATAACTATATTGTAATAAAGAAACAACTGCATCTTCTTTACAAAATGAGACAACGGGCAAACAAAAGAGAACTTAGTGCATTCTAGAGAAGGGAGAAAATAGAAATATATCCTAGATGGATATTTATGCTTTTAAATAAAGAAACTTCAGGCACAGGTAGAAGAATTCCTATAGACCAGTGCATTTTCTCAGAGAAAGTATTGCATAGAATGGAGAAACCAAGAAAATCAAAAAGCATTTCAGAGAGATGAGAACATGTTGATCATGTTGAAGTTGTTTCAGAACTTACATGCTATAGTTAATCTGTTGGTTATTAGATTTTTTAAAACAGATTTTAATTTATAATTGAACAGCTTTAACCATACAAAATGTATTTGTATTAAGGTGAAGCTTACTACACAGCATTGGTTTTACAATCTCACAAATATTGAGTTATGAAACCACTACACACCATTTATGATCAGCACAATCCAGAAGTGGGTCTCCAAAGCTTGAAACTGCTACCTATCATATACTCTCTCCAAATAAATGAACTTCTCGGGAACCTTCTCACACTCCAAGAAAACATATCTGTTATCATGTCATGTCAGAAGTAAAACAGGGATTGACATTGACACTCAGGAGAGGCACAAATAAACGAGCAGACACTTAATCCAATGATCATGGAAAACTGGCAATATTTCCCGTAATCATCCACGAACTACGTTCAAGTGTCTCCTTACTCCGGTCAGCATGTAGTGACCACTCATACAACAGAGGCGGTTCCATACTGGAACAAAACAATGCAGAAGAACAATGCTAGTCATATCTAAGAGAGTCGGAACTCCTAAAGCACGACATATCTTCATCTCTTGCACCTTATCTACAATATCTCAGGCAATTCATCAAAAACGTAAAACCTCCTCATAAACACATAAACGCAAAGCAACAAACATCTAAAATTGACGATCTAAGTATGCTAATGCTCCAAATCGGTATGGAACACATTCACAAGCCGCATATCCATCATTGCTCGTACAGGTTGATACTGTGTTAATTAAAAAGATTACCGTTCGTTCTGTATTAAAATTACACAATGAAAGACAAACAGAAGATAACACAGCGCATTTCAGGGACAGAAGTGCTTCTGAAGAAGGAAACCTCAGACGAAGGCCGGTACTTTTTCCGAGAGAAATAACTGGCAGAATGGAGAAACGAAGAGAACAAAACGCACTTGATAAAGATGAGGAAAAACGAAAAGAAAATACACCTTCGATAGATCTATGTGCTTGTAGAGAGACCAGTTTGAAGCGCAGTTGTGATCTTCGCAGCTGTGATCGTGCATACAAGCCATCTCTTTACTGATGCCGCCTTCTCTGCGTAGCAGGCAACGAATCCGTCGAGAAAAGGCTAGAAACCGAAAAAAGCGGAGCCGAAATGCGCAGCAAGGCATGGAAATAAATAGCACCCGCTCTTTTACAAGATGACACGTGGAAAGGGTACTAACGTGCGCCCAGAGTGCGTAAAACTAGCGGATAAGACGCGTGGACTGTACGGACTGGGCAGAGAAAATAATAGGAATATCAATGAAGGCAATAACTCGTCTTCACTCATCATTCTAGAAGAAGTTTATTTTATATTATTAGTATTATAATTTATAACTAATATTAATATTATCCTGCAAAAACCAAAACAACGAGTTGGATTTATTAAAATTTTTTTCAAAATATTATTTTAATTTTAATATATATTTTTGAAATTTATGATGTTTTTCCATACCCTAAGAGAGATAAGCCAAGACCTCTCATTACAAACTCCTTATGTGACCACTGAACACTGAACTCTGCTCAGACACCCGCTCTTGATAGAGGGCTCGACCACATGATGAAAGGGCTTGGTTCAGTCTACTGGCCCGGCCCAAAATGGAGTGTCGGCTTGCCTACTCTGCCACGCCGAGAAACAGCGGAGAAAATGAGAATAACAGGCACGACGAGTTTTGTGACTCCGTCGGATGAAGCTAAGGGAAACGAAAGGCGTACTGAGAAATGGAAGCTGTGCGCGGGGAGCCATCTGGCCGACCATACTCTCTCCTTCCTTCACGAATCTGTAGCGAAGATATCCTATTTTGCGTCGATGTAGACCTGGAATCGATGATCGAGATGAAAGGCTCGGGCAAAGGCCGGGCGTTCACGCGGTTGGATTCCATTAAGCAGGCGATACTCCTCTTTGTGCATTCGAAGCTCGCCATTAATCCCGATCACAGGTTTTCGTTGTCCTTGCTGGGTCAATCTGTCTCTCGGGTACTACGAATTTCCACCGAATTTGATGGTTATTTTGTATTTTAACGTGTGGCATTATTTGCGTAGACAATATATGCGGGGCTGTTGGGATAGTGTGGAATTTATTAGTCGCTTTTTGGTGACATGTAATATTCCTGCCGCTTGTTCAAATTTTTATGGAATGCATCCTCAGGAGGCCAAAGTTCTGATCCAAGGTCTTTTCTGTTAGTTCGGCCTGTGTCCTTATCGGTGTGTTTTGGGGGACGATTGTTATGATTGAAGAATTGGAGGATAAGCCAGCATCGTTTTGACCGTCTTTTTTTTTTTTAAATCAATAAGTCCCTAAAAGGAATGGGGCAGCCCCCAGAAAAGGAATTCAAGAAAGTGATCAGGAGCGTCCTTTCTGTATATAGACATTTCGTGTTTGAAAAAAGTTGGGTTCTGAAATTATTGCTCATTTGCCTGAATCGCAAAGACTTGGATGCTTTCTTTCTGCCATGGACCTTGCATATTTAGTACTTTCGATACATTCATGCACCACCAGCACATACTTAAACTGGATTGCTTGTAAATAATTTGTTGCTGCTTCTATTTCATTCACGCTAAGTGCATGCATTAATCATTATTTTTGCAAAATCTTGTATCACTGTTTGTTGTATTTCTGATTATCTTTCTCTTTTATCTTTGAGTACAACGAAGCCTCGTAAGGAGTTCAGCAGCGATGTAGAGTCTATCACATCAGTACTGCGATCGCTCTCAGCTGATGCAGCATATAGCCATGCTGATCTAACCCAGCTGTTCCGAATTGCAGCACATGAAGCAAAGAAATCGCAGGCTCAATCTCGGATTCTCAGAGTCGTAAGTTTTGCTAGTTTAATTGTTTTTCATATATTTGGCAGTTTAACTTTCTGAGTTAGTGAAACGTACTTGCAAGTTGGAATTTGAGAGATATTTAATATTTGTCACCCATCCTTTTTGAAGAGATACTTGAATTTAGTGGTAGTTGTGGGTCCTCACATGCAGCTGGCGAACATTCTTCTGTACTACCACGAGTGGATTTTGAGCAACTTGATGAAGAATATTTTGTTGGTGGGTAGTCTCAGACTAATCTTTGGTCGAAGATTTGCACCAGTTGGCAGAAAATATGGCAGTATCATATGATCAAGGATGACCTTCATTCATCTGGCTTCTTTGGTTGAAGAGGCTTAGCCCAGCAGATGGTGTCGTCCGCAGGTTCAACGCTCGTCTTTTTGGAGCGAGAAGCATTCCTTTCGTTTCACCTGCTGCCATCGGTTGAGCTTTCCAGCCCAGCCCTTCAAGTACTAAACTAAATAGGGGCGTGTCATATGGATTTCTTGCATTGATCAAAGCAAATGAATCTGTAGACAATTAAAAGTGCATGTCAGGAAGGAGGAAGTACTTGTTAGGTTTTAAAGACTTCTGAATTCATTTTGAAGTGCCTCCCTCAAAAATTAGCCTACAACTACAATATCTACTTGATGGCTGGGTTTTTGCTTCGAAACCATGGAACAAAAACCTAGATGTTGGCTTTGGATGCTGCTGTCGTTCTATTTCTAAAGCCATCATCTGAGCTGCTGACTTAATAAATTCATCTGCTCACTGAGGGCAACGCCCTCTTTTGTATCACATCATCTTTATTCTTGGCACAAGAATGTTGGATGAATGTATGGTAAGAATGTTGGATGAATGTGTGGTAAGAATATTGGATGAATGTATGGTAACAATGGGGAAAAGGAAGCACTATATCTATGATCCTTGTTCTGCGCAACAATGTTGAGACAATGATGGTAATGGTGATTCTATTTGTTATCATAAATTTTCTTATAAAATGAAGTGTAATGTTACCAAACCTGATTCCTATATACAGATACTCCTGCTGTGAAATGTTTAAGAGAATTCTGTCAGGTTGAATTGCCTGGCAAATCTTTTTATATATGATTCTTCAGGACACTGAATAGCGAATCCTAATATTCTGTAATTGTTGCCACAGATCCTCATATACTGCAGGTCATCTGTCATACCAGAACACCAGTGGCCAGCTACTCAAAAGAACTACTCCTTGGATGTTGTCTATCTCCATGATAAGCCTAGTCCGGGAAACTGCCCTCAAAAGGTATATGATGCACTGGTAGATGCCCTAGAGCATGTCAGTGAGTATGAGGGATACATATTTGAGAGTGGGCAGGGTCTTGCACGCGTGCTCTTTCGTCACATGTGCGTGTTACTGGCACATCCACAGCAAAGGTGTCCCCAGGATGACCTTGATATACCCAAATCTCTTACTAAGAAGGTTACTGTTGCCGATGCATCTCCTAGTGAAGAGGGCATCACAACTACCAGTCAGTGAGGTTACATAATTTCTGTTTTTGTTGTCTTTTTTCTGATTTTATATCATCACATAGGTATTTAGGATAACAATTCTGTGATTTCAGCATCTGGGTCCTCTTGTTGGCCGTGGATGTATTGTATACTGCAATGCTAGTTGAAGAACATCTGAATCTGATACTTTTGGTCAATATCAATTTTCAATGCCTCTCACTCTTCTATATACAGAGGTTTTGTTATGAAGTACAGTTTTAGAAGCATAAAAAGTCGCTTCATTTTTGTCTTGCTGGATGCTTCTTGCATGGAGAAAAATTTTCTCTTTTTGGCTTCATTAAAGCTTATCTGATTACATGTCCCCTGGTGTCTTTTTATCAAATTCTGGATTAGCTTGCTGTTGGGTTTGGACGGTCGGAATAAGGACCTTATTGGATAGATGATAGTCTGCTCGAATGATTATATGTAGTGAAGATTCACACAGCTTACATTGTTACTACTGATTTTACAAGAATGAGTATAATAATGTTACATGATATTATGGTCAACATGTACAAATTTGACTTTGCACGAATTATAGATATTGTAGTAGCAAACAAGAGATAAAGGATTTTTTGATAATTCTTTTGATTCCGTTATGAAAAAAAAGGGGGAAAGATTGAGTTGGGACGTAATAAATATACAAGGTAAACGAAACATAACTCAAAGAATTTTTCTGGAATTTTGAAAATGCGGTCTTATATAATTTCCAACTGGCTGTGAGGGGTTGTACGTAGATGTATTCAAACAGTATTATATGCATAGTATTATTCATTAAATTAAAAAAAAATGAAGAGTTGTACACAAATATATGCAAATAGTATTGTATGCATGGCATTATTCATTAAGTTAAAAGAAAAAACCAGTGATATAAATATTGTAGCTTTTTACTTTCAAGATTTTACATCTTGTCATGGTGTTGATAAACTCGGTGATAAAATCTATAAGATTTTATTTTTTTAATAAAATATTATCTACTTATTCTATAGGTAAACCCTAAATCATAGATTTTCACTTATTTATACCACTAACTATGCACCCGCGTCACTGTGTAAAATATCAAGAAGTACTAATATCATTTTTCTAAAAAGTGTGATAATATTATTGCCAAATTTTATTGTAAGAATTTACAGTATGATGTGGCCTTATTTGCAATCTAGATAAGAGATAAAATAGGAACTATTTTTTTTTTTTTCGTTGGCAAGCTGGACTAACAACTAGGCTGCCAACAAGATAGTCATGTCAGAATATAAAAATAATAATGGTAGTTTCACTTAACTCACGCACCTATCCTACACAGTTGTTAATCTAAATCATTGATGCTTAAAAGGTTTATCTTCTAAAAAATAGAATTTTATAATAAAAAAATATTGTTAATGACTTAGATTAACATGTACATCGGATAGGTGCATCACTCGTATAAAAAACTCACAGTAAAAACTTACAAGACTGAAATCATTTTATTTTAGAAAAAAAATACTAACTGCACTTATGTACGTGTCTTAATCCCAATTCTGTGTTACAGAAACAACGAGTAACCAGGTGCCGCGTGGATGATTATGTAGAATAACGCGATTATGACGGAAACTGCCTTCATTTTTTTTCTTTTAAATTTTATAGACTATACATTTCATTCTTTTTTTACTTCTGAAACCCCGGGAAAAGTAAACCCTCTTCCACGTCCCTCTGTTCTTCTCCTCTCGTCGACTCCAGAGGGAACCAGCAGAAAACGAGTACAAAGGTAGGTCGGTTAACAAAAATTTTAAATTAATTTCTTCTAAATGCAGTAGAAAGGATCTCCACTTGAGCAGAGTGGGGCTCCAATTCGTGTTGGTTGTTTTGTAGTTGACTGGTAACTGGTTGGGTGCTCTTGATCATCCCGTCGTCTTATTCATTCGTTTTATTCGTTCATATTTTTAACGTATCTGTAAGCAATACTTAATAATTCGAGCTGAAGGAGATCATACTAGAGGGAAGGTGGGAAAGAAAAGATTCGTTCAGTGAAAGTATCTCTGTGAAATACTATAGCACTATCTCCTCCTATATTTGAAAAACCCTTCGTATTTCTTGCAGAGTCAGGCCGTAGCGAACCTCCTTTTCGTACAACGTATTTGGTATGCATAATGGTGAATTTCTTGCTTCAGATCACCGCGGATTTGGAAAATCTTGCCAGCCTCCAGCCGCTGGGTGGCTGTGATGACCCCAATATCACTTACTACTTAAAGGTTTATATTGTTTCAATTTCATTTCTTTAACATGTCAGTTCTAAACTAATTATTTTCATCCAATGTGCGGAAATGTCGAATGTTGATGTTTGTGTCGTAATAGTTTCTTCTTCTGCCCGTTGCCTTCTGTGGGTATTTATCTGCTTAATTTGCAGTACTCTACCCTGGAAAATTCTGGTCACTAAGAGGCTTCTTCTCTTTTTCTTTGCTATTTTTGTCTGATTAGTGTCCCTTGAACTGTTCCAACTCTGAAATTTTCATTCTTCACAGCTTTCAAGGTTTACAATTTATTTTCATTTTCTCTTTGAAAGTATTATTCACTGCTATTTTTTTCTTTTTTTTTTTTTTTTTGAACTTGGTAGTGCATCATATGAGTCAGGTGCATGTTTACAACCCGTGTTTATGGCTCAAGGTTTCATGTACTTAATCTTTTTCTCACTTAGTTCCTGTTTACTTTTCAAAACTAATTTCAGCTGAAATGTACTAACTGTGGAGAAGTGAGCGAGAAGGAAGCTTGCATCTCACTCTCTGACACAGTTCCTCTTCCCAATGGCAAGGGAATGGCTAACTTGGTTCGAAAGGTGCGATCTCTATTTTCCCATTGTTTTTCATTTTCTTTGTATGGAAATTATTTTGAAATTTGTTTGTGTCTAATTTGGAGCTTGTTGATTTTGGTACTTTGATGTTGGTTTATATGTTTTTATGGGTCTTTCACATATCAGTCTCTTTTGCTATTAGGGTCATCGTATACTTGAACTTCACCAGGAAGCCAGGTTCTGTAACATTTTTGCCCATGCATCTCCTCTATCTAATGTCCTTTAAATGGACTGAATGGAATGTAGGACACTTAAGACCATAATTTTATCATTGTATAAAGATGTTCAGCTCATTGTGGAGAATAGGCCTGAAATAAGTATTTATCAAAAAAAATTCAGTTACTAAGTTTTATACTCAAGGTTCATCTATTTTCTTGTAATATTATAACTGATTCTCATCTTCCACTTTTGAATCTTCAATAGGTGAATACCATGCCGCTTTAGATTTGCAGGTTCTTTTTCAATTCTTGGCAGTATCTGGAACTAATAGTTGTGCCAACAATTTTCCTCAAAAAAAAAAAAAAAAAAAAAAAAAAGTGGTGTTAACCGTGCACTTTGGACGTGGTCTTGCAGTGCAAGTTTTGTGGAAGGGAAGGAACACTTCTTATGACCCCAGGGAAAGGCCGTCCACTCACTGATGTCTTAAGTGATCAAGGGAAGTTTGCACCATTGATGCTGTTTGACTGCAGAGGAATGGAACCTGTGGATTATGTTTTTGGAGATGGATGGAAAGCTGACTCAGTGAGTATATCTATTTCTAATTTTTTGTCACTAAGGAAAAATATATTTTTATTGCAGTTTTCCATATCAGTTTACTATTGAACTGCCAAAGTATTCTGAATTATTGGCTGAAATACAACGTAAGGTTTCCAGGCTTTTCCTGGGATTGTTAACTTCCTTCTGTTTTATTTTGTCCATGTGAGAATTGTTGTATGGCATGAATGAAAACAAGTCCATTAGTGTTTTCTGGCTATGGAACCTGTGGTGCCGTTCCATCAGCTCTTTGTTGGTGTGTAGAGGTCTTTTGCACCATGCTAATGGATGCCCTTGTGGATATCGCTGGAGGTTGGGTTATTATCCTGTAGTTTGTAGGGGTTGGGGAAGAAATATATGTGATATAATGGTAGTTGATCGGTTTTTATGAAACCCCACCAAAAAGCACCTTAAGAATTTGCTATTTCAATTGTAAAGTATTATTGCTTTCTTACTTTTTTTTTTTGGGACTAGCAACATATTATAAGCCAAAAGTCAAGGTAATCAGACCATGAAGAGATTGGTGCTTAATCATGTTTTCGCTTACAATTGGTTTTTTATATGGTATAATCTAATAATTTTAACGAACTTATGATGTCATTTGTTTTGCTACATTTAAATGAGTAAATGCAACTATTAACTGTTAACATAAGTATAATTGATATATTGGGCCAACGACTGTTTTATGTGTAAAAGGGGATGGTTTTTGCTGTATGGGTGTTGTACGGGTTCTTTGGAACCTATGTGGCTGGGTTTCTAAGAGAGGCTGACAAAAACCGAATATGTTAAAACACAAATCTGCTGTGCTTCTCTCAACCCATTGAACTTTTACCTTGGCGTGAATCTGCTATTGTCTGGATGAAATTTTGTTTGTATAGTAAATACAGAAGTAAAGACAGGAAACACTTAAACATCATGACATCATATGGTGTATGGTTCGAAGCATCTTATTATGTTTCGTAGGATTTGTATCACTTGATTATAAGACATGCTAGTGATCTTCTTGTTTTCAGTTTTACCACCATCTGTTTAGCAGGTATTGATATCCCTTTCGTAGTTTGTGCAAATGAAATTAGTTTACAATGACAGGTTTATCAGTTTAATATCCCGTCTGTGTCTGACTACTTGAGCAACCTAACAAGAATGTCTTTTTCTTTTCAGGTGAATGAAACAACTTTTACAGATATCGATTTATCCGCAGACGACTATGTGGAGTATGATGAGAAGGGGCAATGCCCAGTTGGGATTAGCAATCCGCGTTCAGAATTCGTTGTGGTGAAGTAAAGTCTGGTCACCTTGCGACATATGATACTTCTCTATCTTCTATAAATAGAAGCCTGCACATTCCAACGAAGGGGGTAGTAACAAAGAAAGAAAGAAGAAAAAGATCCGTCTTCATACACCTGCATTTTAGAGAAGTTGAGCTTTGTCATTTCATAGGGAATGTGATGTCCACCAACACTAATCTCATGAACTTCCGTTGATGTGATGTTTACATACGCTTGCAATCGAGATGTTTTATCAGTGTCCTAATTGATTTTCGATGCATTTTAGAAGGATCGATTCAATAATCATCGTTGCTGCAGTGAAGTGTCTCCTTAACTGGAAAAATGGGTTGTTGAAGTCAGTCAGCGTGGTCCTCTAGAGTTTTGACGGCGCTAAAACTTGAAATGGCAAATTTGGACATGCGATTTGGTTCTTATGAATGTCATTTGTGTTAGGGTTTAAAGGGATTTTATTCATTCTGTCTCTATAGTAAAAACAAAAAAATAACTATTTCATTCTTTGCTGATTGGAAACCTGTATTGTAAGATAGCTTGAAAACATTTGTTACATTAGACTGAAAGTTACCAAAAGTCCATTGTGGAACAATATAGACAAGTTGAGGTTATTGTCCAATGCCTAACAATCTGAGCCACAAAGTGGACCAATCATCTCCACCCTAATATCACCGTGTGAGGAGGAGGCATCAAGCACGGCATCCAACATAGCGGGACTAAATCGGCAGCTTGGCGAGCGTCCGCTCGCTCTGGAAGATTGGGAGCCTTAGAAGTCCTCAAGCGTCGCGCGCTCCTCACTTCCGGTTAACAAACGTCTTTGTGATGGAGGCTGCCGGTGGTGGTGTTGCTGTAGCTTCTCGACTTCTCACAGCTGATAATGTCACATCGCTTCTGGACTCGACAGAGGCGTTTTTGTTCGACTGTGATGGTCTGAAATTTCTTTCCCTCTCTCTCTCTCTCTCTCTCTCCTCTCTCTCTCTCTCTCTCTCTCTCTCTCTCTCACCCCGATTGTGGATCGATGACCTTGGAGTTTTCGTCTGGTAGGGGTGATCTGGAAGGGAGAAACACTAATCGAAGGTGTGCCGGAAACATTGGAAATGCTTCGATCCAGGGTAATGGTATTTGCGTTTTCTTATTTTCAATTCCTTAGTGAGAATGGAATAATCTTTAACGTAGACGAAACGTTCATTTGTTACGATTTGGTGTTTGTCGATTGGTAAGCAGTGGCCATGTGACGCTGCTGAGCTTTTTGTTTACCTCTCCGTGGGGGAATTTTGCTTGTTGACTTTGTTATACTGTTTAGAAGGTATTTTCCAGCTTCATTTTGTCTTTTTCAGGGGAAGAAGTTAGTATTTGTGACGAACAACTCGACAAAGTCCAGGAGGCAATATGCGAAGAAGTTCCAAACACTTGGATTGTCAGTTTCTGAGGTGCTGTTGATATTTATTGGTAAATATATTCACTTTTGCCAGATGAAGTTGTGCGGTGCGCTAACATATCTTCTTTCCAACGCTACACGTTCAGGAAGAGATCTTTTCTTCGTCATTTGCAGCAGCAATGTACTTGAAGTCTATTAACTTTCCCCCTGAGAAGAAGGTCAATAAATTGCCCTTTTAATTCTCTCTTCTTTTCCACGGACGCATTTCTTCTTACTTCTCTAATTTACTCACTTCCATTTCCAAAATATTCATGTTAACATCCCCTGTTTTTTGAGCAAATGTGGATTACCCCCGTTGACTTGATAAGTTATATGCTCCACCGGTTTATCTCGAATAGCAAAGAACCTGCCTAATGGCAAATAAGCTAAACCAGGTTACTTTACTCCGTGTAGGTATATGTCATTGGCGAGGAAGGTATATTAGAGGAACTCGATCATGCTGGTTTTACAGGTCTTGGTGGTCCTGTAAGTCTGTACATTTTGGCTTTGTCAGTTGAACTCCTAACTAATAAAGAAAACCAGTGTCTTACCACTTATGCTTATGAGTGCCTATTTCACTTGTGCATAAAAACTCAAGACATACTGCACAAATGACCTACTTTCATGTTCTTTTTTATATAAGAAAAGACTAATTATGCACCCTATTACAGGATGACGCCAAGAAGGGAGTGCAGCTGAAACCAGCAGTCCTATTTGAGCATGATAAAAACGTAATTTTTCAAAACTCTTGCATCCTTACTCATATTGCTCTTATCTTGCTCCCACTTGGGGCAAAGTACGATCCAGATTATCAACAACTGTATCAGATACTCCCAGATACCCATTTTGTGAAACACTGGGAACGAGCCGACTTTGATCTCCTTTTGAATCTATAACACTTACTGAAAATTTGGATACCTCGAATGCTTCAACAATGATGCCGTACTAATATAATGCATTGTCCAGGTCGGAGCAGTGGTGGTTGGTCTTGATCAGCACATCAATTACTACAAGCTTCAGTGAGCACCTCTGGTCCTTAACTTTCTTTTCATGTATCCATTGGGTAAACTTACTTTTACATAAAATAAGGGTAAAGAAGGTTATTAGAATCTGTAATACATGAAGGTTAAAGAAGAACTATGTTAACAGAAGCCGGAGCCTGAAAACATAAAAGGTTCACACAAGGAAAATAATTTAGTTTATGTGCCGTCATCAAGTTTGGTTTAGTAAAGCACTCCTAGTTTCTACTATTTCATCATTTTAGTTAAAGGCTGTGATTTTACAACCAAAAGCAGTCCCAGTTACAAAACAATCAAGAGATCCTGTGCCATTTATTGTGAGAACAGTCAATTTGAAGAAGTACACCATGAAGGGTGAAACTATAAGAGTGAAGCTCATTGAAGTTGCTTTTGGACTAATAAATATAAAAGGGCTACTCCTTGTGTTAACGTAAGTTTGACATTTTGCACAACAGCTTTAATTCAAACCAACAAGGAAGGCAGCTTTTAGGATTTTTTGCAGTTGTGAGGCTAAACTAATGTTACACTTCACTTTTGAACGACTGTCATACTTAATTTCCCAATACTGATGCTATAATTTCACCGATCATGATTAAAGATCTAGAAATCTGAACTGACAGATATGGAACTCTATGCATTCGTGAGAACCCTGGGTGCCTGTTCATTGCCACCAATCGTGATGCGGTTGGGCATATGACTGATTTGCAGGAATGGCCAGGTGGTTTCATGATACAGCTCCTGTATAGTACTTTCCAGTAAAGAATTAGCATCATATTAACAAGATTCTGAATTTCAGGAGCAGGATGTATGGTCGCTGCCATTTGCGGGTCAACTCAAAAGGAACCTATTGTAGTTGGAAAGCCATCAACATTTATGATGGATTTCCTTCTAAAGCGGTATGCAGAATTATTTGTAGCATGGTTTATTACAGATCTTATCGCCAATTGCTCTGCTATATAAAATGTTATTATAAGTAGATTGTTTTATTAGTTCTCATTGCCATCTGCTCTTTTCTCCACAGGTTTCAGATTGATACCTCAAAAATGTGCATGGTTGGTGACAGATTGGACACTGACATTATGTTTGGACAAAATGCAGGATGCAAGACGCTTCTTGTCCTTTCAGGTTAATATTTCTTAAGAAAATCCCCCTCCTGTACTACAAAATTGTTTGAGATAACAAGCAAGTCTTTTTTTATTAACTTCACGTTTAGCCTAATAGTCTTTATTTTTGTGCAAGCAGGGGTAACAAATTTATCTTTACTACAAGACCCTTCCAACAATATTCATCCCGATTTTTACACAAGCAAGGTATCCGATTTTCTACAATTCAATAGATCATGATGCATGAGCTACTTCATATCATTTCGGTGAGTAAAAGGTATCCCATAATTTTTGGGATCAAAGTTGATCAACTGCTATACAAGATGAAATTTTCCGCAGCCAAATGTTATGCATCAACAATAAAGTCAAGAACCTGGGAAATGAAATGCTTTCCGAATGCAATGCATTTGACCCCGCCCCCTACCTTGTCAGCATCGCATCTTGTAAGGCTGATGCGTATGTCTCATAAAACTGCATAAGATTAGATGATAAAATGAGTATTGAGTGTCAATTCATGAGGTTACAATGGAATATATCGATTTTTGTTTAATATGATTTGCAAAGTCACGAGAAAGAAGGTATGAGCAATACTATGTTGAATTCATGAGGGCTTCCTTCTTCTCTCTTCATTTCAACCACAGATAGCAATGGAGAGACTTCAAAAACCTACAAAAGAAGAGAAGACTTTAGCAAAGACAGTTAAAAATAGTCTTGTCTGAAGTGAAGTAAGACCAAGTTACAACAAAATTTTAACAAGTTTCAAAACTCTTCAGCATATGACTAACTACAGGATTCTAAATCAGTTCCAGTAGATACTTGGTATCAAGCTGCCAGAGTAAAGAAAAAATATCTAAATGGCTACACTAAACATTAGCCAGTCACCTCAGCAGAGATTACAAGTAGCCCCGTTCTGCTGCTTCCTTCCATCCTCATCTACAAGACAATAAGTTTAAACTAATCAGTCAGTGAATATAATGTTGTCATGTTCCAAAGACAACGAAGGAAGGATACATTTCATTATTGAGAAAACATATGTTACTAAATCATAATAAAATATTCACCATGGCAACAAACCTTATAATCTCGTTTCCTAACAGTAAAGCCCAAGACTCTTGCCCTTTCCTCCATCTTTTTCATTACTTCAGATGTGCTACATTTCACGGAAAATCTCATCTCTTTCCTCAGATCCTAGAAAAGAGAAATAAAATTGACTAAATGAGAAAACCTTTCTCTAATGCAGCATTTGAGTATATAATATGTGGCCGAATTTTCTACATCCTTATAAGAAGTATATGATAGAGATAGACAGTTTTTTTTATTCTTCGACCAAGAAGAGGTATCCAATCTATGCACAAATGACTTAAACGTACAAACACAAACACCATGCTTTTTTACTTGAACTCAGGGAACCAGCTCCAATACCTGAAAAGCCTAATTGGATCAGCTGAATCGGATGTTGAGGTCGACTTGGCCCTTTGAAAGGGACGAGTCTACCTCTTGACCCAGAAACTCAAAATCTACATCAACTCAACCAAGTCGCTCCTGACTCGGCCAAGTTAAAAAACCATGACAACGCAAAACGATGACAACACACATATATATACATGTCTGCATATGCATGCATGTGCATGTGGTACATGCACATGCATGCTGACACACACATATGATGCATGCGCACAAAATAAGAGCCCAAAATAAGCCACCAAAGCAAATAAGCAATATAAGGAGTATAAAGATACATGATTTATTAGCCATATTCAAAAAATTATGCACAAAAATGTCACGAGGATGAAACCTACTCAATGAATTATGGTAAAATTAAAATATATGACAAGGGTGATGAAAAAACCTTTTCTTTTTCAAAAAGTCCGGACAGATTAAGGCCCTCGGATTGAGAAATTATATCAAATGCATTCAGAACCAAGGGTTTTCCTTCTTTCAATTCTGTGTGCTTCAGTTTATCTTCTTGGTCCTAACACAAGAAAGAGCAAACCGTAAAACTGTTACAGCACTATTTTGAAACCAAACCACCCTTAACTAAATCTACTGAGAGAAAATAAATAACTCACGTCCTGGTTGGTAAACAGAAAATCAACATCAATAAAATGGACATCCTTCAGCTCCTTGAATTTAGCAGGCTTGTAACCCTTTTCAAACCATGAGCTCTCCATTATTTGGGGAATGCCGATCCTCTTAAAAAGAAAAATGAAAATCATTCTTAGAACAATTGGCAATGGCACACATAACGTCCAAAAGTGTAATAGGCGATCAAAGGATAGGTAAAGTACATGTTTTGGATTTGGCTCAAGTACTCTTATGATGAGTCTCCGAGCACCAGATGAAAACCATTCTGGACAAGTAAAATCTGCTTTATATATCTGCAAAGAATGAGATGACAAAGGAATTATAATATAAGAATGACATAAGACATTACGACAACACAAAAGCTACCAAAATAATAAAGGCTTGTACTTTATCATTAATTGCATCCTCATTTTTGCATTACAATTTATAAGTCGGCCTTCATCTTCATCTTTTATGTTTCAAATTCCTATATCTTTCCTAATCATGAGCAGCGTAATTGTCATCTCCATCCAACCAGAGTTAACATTAGACCACAGAACCTCAATTTTCAAAGCTACTATTACAAGATTTACAGTTTTAAAACTAATTAGCAATAAAATGAACCAGAGAACAGAACTTTAAAATATATAAAAAAATAAATAAATAAAAAGAACAGATATCTAGAATACTGTGTTTCTTTGCGAAAAGGCTGCCACTTGCCAGGGTAACTTTAATAATAAAGTATGATGTTGCCTAATATTTGCATAAACAGCTTCCTAAGTACTCGCCTTCTTATAAAGATTCATGACATTAGGCTCGTCGAAAGGTAAGTAGCCCGCCATTAGAACAAAAAGCACAACACCGCACGACCACAGATCCGCTTTTGCGCCATCATATCCCTTATCAATAAGCACCTGCTTTACCCATTTCAGTGAAAAAACTGTCCCCGCATAACTTTTGTAAGGGAGCACAATAAAAGATTGAACAGTTGGTTCACCTCTGGAGCAACGTAGTTCGGTGTTCCACAGGTGGTATGCAGTAGTCCATCTTCCTGAAACCCAGAAGCGTAACACCGATAAAGACTCCTCGAAATAATGGGCACAATTTAAGAATCCAGATTCACTGTTCGGTTTATCAAATAGAAGTTATCAATTGACTTGTGCTTGAATAGAGTCTATATGCAGAGATTAAGAATACGTGAGGAATAAACAATTCGGCAAATGCACAAATTATATGCATGAAGAAGAATTACATACCCTTACTTGTTGGGACAATGCACTCCAACCAAAATCTGAGATCTTAAGATTGCCATCTTCGTCCAGTAGCAGATTCTCTAACTGCATCAATTTTAATTAGTCAGAAAACTCTCCGAAATAATGGGTTCATTCGGAGTAACTAAATCAATACAGAAATTCGTTGACGCACCTTTAAATCTCTGTGGTAAACTCCCTTCCGATGGCAATAATCAACAGCATTTATAAGCTGTTGAAAGAACTTCCGCGCCTCTTCTTCACTAAGTCTCCCTTGCTTGGCCTGAAATTGTCACCAAATCCAGTTGAAAAATATCGGATAGGTACCGATAATCAAACTCACAAAACCCGACCCATACAACAACAAAGCGATCCCCTTTGCGCAAAAGACGAGAAAAAAATTTGTTTTGCTCAAAACTCCGCCTGTCAAACGTCTTATCTGCAATTCCAAAATCCTTGAAACAGGGTTTCGCCCCAGAGGATTCAGAAAATCGGGGAATGGAGTGTTAATCGTCAAATGAGATGCTTATGAGAGATTCTACTCACTACTTTGCTGAAGAGCTCTCCGCCTGTCACATACTCCAAAACAAAGTAAATTTTCGTCTTGTTGGCCATCACCTGTAACATTATCAATGTTACAGACCAGAGAAAACCAGAGGATGAATACTGGAGAGAAAGCCCAGAGAAACAAAAGTAACAGACCTCAAAAAGATGAACAACGTTGGGATGATTTACCAACTTCATAATGGAGATCTCCCTTTTAATCTGGTGAAGAACAGAAAGAGAATAATAATAAAAATAAGAAGGAAAAAAATACGCAAACAGAGAAAAGTTTGTAAGTACAGTACTCGAACCACCCACCTGCTCCGTCATTCTATCCTTCAGCACTCTCTCCTTGTTGAAGACTTTAATCGCCCTCTTCTCACCCGTCTCCACATCCCTCGCCAAATAAACTTTTCCGTATGTCCCTTCTCCGAGCACTCTTCCAATTTCGTATTTTCCTACACGGTTCCTCACATTTCTACTCTCTCTACTCATTCTCCACTTATGCTATCCAAGACCAGAAAACAGGGAAAAAAAAAAAAAAAAAAAAAGAAACGACTAGCAGAGGAAAACTAGGAAACTGCAGTACTCTCTTCAATCTCTGGAATCGGGAGGGTCGAAAAACCGCCATTGTTCCACCACCTCAGAGAAGAAGCCGCCAGGTGTGGACACCATGGAGGAAAAACAACAAGTGGATGAATAGAAGACACTGAACTTGGCTTCAGACCTTTGGACGGAGATTATCTCGCTTTGCAGTTTCTGGCTTTCGGCACCCAGAAGAGCGGCCGTAAAAAGGGAAACCAAATCTCGCTCCAATTTTGTAGTCTTGCCACTTCAGTGCTTCGGCCTCTCGTTTGAAGGCAAGACTCCCAGATTATCTCCGAGCGAGGAGCAGAGGCGGTCTGACTCTGCACCCAGAAAACTCCAGAAACGATTTTTGTGATTTCCCGGCAGTTATTGCAGGGGAAAAATAAGATGAGACATATCCCACCTGTCCTTCTGCTTCTCACTCAACAACTCACGTCTTCTTCTTTTGTTTTTTTAATATGACACCCCATTTGATCTCTATGTTATTTCTAAATATCCCTTAAACCCATAAACATCCATATATCAGTCTATCAGAAAAGAAAAGAGTCATAAAACAAGCAGATATTTTCCTTTTCAACGTAATTTGGTTACTCCAAATTTCTCTGAAATCAATTGATATTAATAGAGTCTGGACTCAAATAGTCAACAAATCAAGTATCAGATAAGAACAAAAAAAAATTTGGAAAGCAGAGAAAAAAAGGTACTCCATCATTTATTTACCTATATGCATCCCGGCAAAGGTGAGAGTTGGCAAATTGAGACAGATTTAAAACTTTTGCAGTAGGCCGTACGTCTTAAATATTAAGGAGTTGTCACAGTAAAGCCGCCAGTGCATTTATCGACCTCGAACAGGACGATCCCCTGTCTGCAATCCTTAACAGGACGTGGAACTTCGTCCTTTCATAAAGAAATCAATT
Organism: Aristolochia contorta; assembly: GCA_022405105.1. Classification (NCBI taxonomy): domain Eukaryota; kingdom Viridiplantae; phylum Streptophyta; class Magnoliopsida; order Piperales; family Aristolochiaceae; genus Aristolochia; species Aristolochia contorta. The sequence continues at coordinate 16,501,643 of CM039668.1, read as the reverse complement.
TCAATGTTCTCTCTCTCTCTCTCACACAAACACACACTCTCACTTACAGGTCATCGGTCTCTCTCCGCTGTCGCTGCCGAGAGCTGACGCTTCTCCACATTCGTTCCTGCCGCTATCGACACTGATCGCATTTCTCCCTCAGAAATAAAGCTCGGATTTCTGCTGCAAATATCTTCGAAAACGACACGGCAGAGTGTGGACCATTTACGAGCACACGTCGCTCGGCGACAAGGAAAGGCAACGATTATAAAATTCACGGAGGTTTTGTTCTAGAAAAGGCCAGATTAGGTAAGGCCACCTCCTTGTTTGAGCCATCCTTTGCGAATATCGGAAAGATTCCGTGGTCTGCTGCTCGATTAGGGGCGTCGGGGACTGGACCAGAACCCTAGATGCCGGACAGGAAAATCCCCAAGAACGAGTGCATTAGTGAGCTCCATGAAGACGATAAGGTTCCATATATACACATGCAAGACAAATTCTTTAACGATAAGGGTTTTCAAATAAGGATGTGATTCTGATTCTGAATATCTGATGCGTAACCTATCTTTGGTAGTATAATGGAAAAAATGGAGGACTCCCCATTCTGGGACGTCCACTTTCACAACACCACGATCCTGAGATTCTGAGCGCATTGAGCCCTTTTACACAACTCGCAAAAGTGCCACTGTCTCGTTCCTCCTTCTCAATAGCGGGTACATGTTACATAAACATGTTATTCTCCTGAGTCGTTGAGTGCTCTTCTAGTCTGATGGACCCCCACTCAAATTTTCGTTTTATCTAAATTCATAGCTGAAACGTTTATCTATATTCACTACATAGAATAAAAATGCCGTTTACCTATAATCACAACATAGACAAAATAAAATGCCGTTTACCTATATCTCCAAGACTTAGTGATATACACAAGTATGTGTAATACACTAAAGTTTAAAGAAATCAATCAAAAACACCTGAACTAGATATTATTTATTACAAACATCTGATCGGTCCTCTTTGCTATTCATTTCTTGAAGATGTTTATCAATAGGAAAATGCTAGATACACTAACCAATCTGAAACACAATTGTCTAGTGTTTATCTTTTAAGATTTATGATTTCCTGGTATGTCCAAGAGGTACTGCACTAAAGTGCAGCTAGCATAAGTCTTTATAAATATTTGTAGCTATGTATTGCCAACTTTAACTTCATGGTCATTCAGTAACTACGGATAAAAGCGGCAAGCCCCTTGAATTGAGATGGGAAACGCCATACGCAAGGTTTCTTAAGAAATTGATTCATAATTGACCGTGATTTGCAGCCACTTACAACTCAACTTGGCAACTCCTTCTGTTTCTCATTTGCTTTTTCAAAAAGTGCCATTCGGTCGGTTTCGTGGTTCGTCGTTATTTCGCATCTCATCTTGGGTACTCTTTCATCGGTTTTTTTATCGATGAATATAACAGATATTGAAAAGAGTAATGCTAAGCACACGGCTAAGGATTAGTGCACGGAATCTTCGTCACCCATCTTGTCAAGAGTTAAACCGGGTTATACCCTTTCTCCTTCCTCCTTTATTTGACCGACCCTTTTTCTCTTTGCTGTTCAACCCTCTCTCTCTTTACTCTTCGACCCTCTCTCTCTTGACTCTCTCTTCGAACCTCCCATGCCCTAGCTTCCCGCGTCCGTGCTCCTCCAGTCTTCTGGCTCCTCTCGTCTAGTCCTCTCCCGCCACCGTCCCACCGCCTCCCTCCCGCGACCAAATCGCGGCCGAATCGTCCCCCCTCCTCCCGTCTCGGCTTAAGTGGCCATCCACGTCATGCCCTAGTCGGAAAAAAAACAACCTCGCGGCCCGACCCTCCCTCTCCTTCTTCGCGGCCCGACCCTCCCTCTCCTTCTTCGCGGCCCGACCCTCCCTCTCCTTCTTCGCGGCCCGACCCTCCCTCTCCTTCTTCGCGGCCCGACCCTCCTCTCCTTCTTCGCGGCCCGACCCTCTCCTCTCCTTCTTCGCGGCCCGACCCTCCTCTCCTTCTTCGCGGCCCGACCTCCCTCTCCTTCTTCGCGGCCCGACCCTCCCTCTCCTTCCTCGCGCGGCCCGACCCTCCCTCTCCTTTCACGCGCGGCCCGACCCTCCCTCTCCTTCATTGCGCGGCCCGACCCTCCCTCTCCTTCATTGCGCGGCCCGACCCTCCCTCTCCTTCATTGCGCGGCCCGACCCTCCTCTCATTCCTCGCGCGGCCCGACCCTCCCTCTCATTCCTCGCGCGGCCCGACCCTCCCTCTCCGTCCTCGCGCGGCCCGACCCTCCCTCTCCGTCCTCGCGCGGCCCGACCCTCCCTCTCCGTCCTCGCGCGGCCCGACCCTCCCTCTCCGTCCTCGCGCGGCCCGACCCTCCCTCTCCTTCCTCGCGCGGCCCGACCCTCCCTCTCCTTCCTCGCGCGGCCCGACCCTCCCTCTCCTTCCTCGCGCGGCCCGACCCTCCCTCTCCTTCCTCGCGCGGCCCGACCCTCCCTCTAGAAAACGGGTCGGCATCCTCTCTCTGTTCTGTTACCTCCATTAGTACAGCCACTGCTGCTGCTACTATAACCCGTTTGATTACTGTCCGATTATTCGTTTTACGTGTACGGGAGTCCGATTACCGATTTTCTCTTCACGGAATCACGGCGAATAGTGCGAAGGTCCAAGGTATTTCACCAATTCCTCCCTTGATTCTCATCTCTTTCGTGTTCTCTTCGATTCTCCCTTTCTCGCCTTTCTCTTTCTCTCGTCGGTTCTCTGTTTCACTATTCGTCTCTTTCCCTATTCGATTTTTTCTCTCTGTGATATTCTCTCTCTCTCTTTGATATTCTCTCTTTCTCTCTTTGATATTCTCTCTTTCTCTCTATGATATTCTCTCTTTCTCTTTGATATTCTCTCTCTCTCTTTGATATTCTCTCTTTCTTTCCCTCTTTATTCCCCTCTTTCCCTCCTTGATCCTCTCCTCTCTTGGATTCTCTTTTCTCTTTTACCCTCGTTTCTCTCCTTTTTTCTAATGTTTCCATTTCTTTACCGATTATTTTCCGATATCCGTCGGAAAATCCGTAATCGGACGAAAACGGAAACGGAATAGGTTCCGATAATCGGAAACGGAATAGGTTCCGATAATCGGAAACGGAATAGGTTCCGATAATCGGAAACGGAATAGCTTCCGTAATCGGAAACGGTAATCGGAAACAGTTATCGGAATAACCGATTCCCTTTCGTTTATTTACAGAGACTTTATGGCTCTTTTCTACTATTTTTTTTTTTTTTTTTAAAGTGTGTGTCCATTTTTAGGAAATGTGGCGAAGTCGGACACATGTGGTATAGGATGGATTTCATTTGAATATAAAACATGTTTCACACCCCAAAAAAACTAGAAAACAGCACATGAAAAGCAGAGAGAAGTTTAAAGAGTAAGAAACAGATCTGATCATTTGCCTTTCTTTTACCCATTTTAACCCTTCCATACTTTCATGTCTATCATGCTTCCTACGAATTGTTTAAGAATTCTCTGACCAGCTACCCGTCTTGGGTAAAGATCAAATCAGTAACTTCTTTGCTCGCACTGCTTTAGAACTGAGTTGGCTCTGCCAATGCATGTTGTTGAGAGTGGTGCCACAGTTGTTGCCAAGCATTCTTTTCCATGCCTTTTGCTTTAACTCTCCAATTATATGTTGAATACATCTCAAGGTTCCTTCTTGCTTTCTTTTTCCAATGTTCCTTACTTTCTGTTAACTGCCTAACCAAATTTGCAATTCGTGCTGATTAGGACTACTGATACCTAATCAGGATCGATTTTGTTTATTATTAGATAAAAGGATACCAATAAGGATGTTGTAGTCTCATTCATTTGCTTGTCAATCACGGGCCCAATTTCTTGAGTCAAATGCTAGTGCATAAGAATCAAGCAAGCTGAGGCTAACATAACAAACATATGTAGAAGCTCCAGAATCAAAATATTGAATGATGCCCTCACAAACTGGTGGCTAAATATTCTGTGTGGTGCAAATGAGTCAGCAAAATTCTAAACCATTATAGCATCAAGAAGATAGCAAGGAGCTTCTTTTTTGGAAATCACAAGTGGTCTGAGTTTGCTAAAGACTGCAGAGATACTGGCAAAATGATAGTTCTGCCCAGCTCATGTTCCTTCTATAGCCTACATCAAAACATTCCAAACAAAAATCCAAAATAGCCACTGAATTGTTATGCGTATCTCTTTATGCTATACTGTCTAAGATTTTGAAGCATATTGCAAGCTTATACTCCCTTCTCTGAGCAAAAGGGTAGTGCATTATTAAAAAGGAATGAGCTAGCCATTAGTTTGGGAACTTTGAATATGTAAGCCACCTTGGAAGTGCAAAATGTAAAACATCAAAATATTGCAGTAGTCACTATTGAATATTCACACAAAGTAAGATCAGAGAGGATCTTGATACAAGTTTGGCTGCAGCCACTTTTAAAAAGAGATTTTTTAAACATGTGTTTAGGTGCTAGGACCTTACCATGAAAGACATAAGATATGTATTTGTAGTCCTTTGTTTGGGTAGTCCTTGCAATTGCTTCTAAGTAAGAAAGAAAATATTGCTGATCATTTATGAGTGTTTCAGGTAAAAGAGATTAGAAAAGTACATCTCAAGTTTGGGAATCTCATTCAAATATCACCACATATACACATGAGAATGTTGCAAAACGCTGGCTGTTATTTCTTTAGATAATTCTGTAGGACCTGAAGTCCCTTTAATGCATGAATCTCATTCACATTTATCTTTTATATAGAGGAGACTAATGGACTGGGAATTACTAGCAGGTTCAATGTTATGATGATTATTCAATTCTTTCTCGCAGGTTAGTATGGCAACAATAAGAAACTTAAAAATCAAAACAGGTTCCAGTAAACGCATCATTAAAGAGCTTCAGTCCTATGAAAAAGAAGTGGAGAAGGAAGCTGCTAAAATTGCTGACATGAAGGAGAAAGGAGCTGATCCTTAGGATCTTAAGCAACAGGTTTGCATCAATTTGTGCCCGCCAACTCATTACTGTTGAAACTAAGTCTCGTTCCTTCTGTTAATTTTCACATCAGATTGGACACCCTTAAAGTGGTCTTTAATCTTTTTAGTTAAAGGGAAAATCCTTAAGTTTCCATCATGATGGGATTTATAACTGCATTTATTATATATTTGAGACGTCACTGCATTTTTTTTCTGCTGTTATCAACAAAGAAAGATCTAAAAGCACTTATCAAATTTTAAGATCCTGTGGTTCTGCTTTTTCCATATATCACTGCAGGAAATTTATAGGTTTTGAGCTGTTAGAAGTTCTTAAGAGGCATCCATTTGTGCTATTGAGTAAGATTTGGCAATTTTGTAACCTGTTTGTCTCATTGGTTCTCCAAAATGCACTAGAGCATAAAGTAAAAGATTCACAAGCTACTCATTAAAATTAATAGCTATTCGGGTTGGAAATTTATACTGTTATTTTGAAAAAAAACAAATCCTGACTCTGACACAATTATCTTGTATGGTTAAAAAAGGAGAACGTTTTGGCTGAATCAAGGATGATGATTCCCGACTGCCGCAAGCGTCTGGAGGCATCATTAGAGATCTGAAAGCAACACTGGTTTTTCCTCGTCCCTAAACTAGAGTGCATGCATGTATTCTGTCATAAGATCCTTCATATTGATGTCATAATATTGCAGGAAGAAATGACGGAATCCAATCAGCAAGGACCAGAGATTGATGAGGCTCAGTCTGTAATTAACGAAATCGAAACTCTGTTTCAATCAGGCGAAGCTTAAACTTCGCTTTTGCATCCTCAATTGTGTTATTCATGAGCTTGTATCTTCTCCTTTGTTTCTGGGTGGAACAGTTGTGATTGGTGAGTGATCTTAGTGGGAGCTCTATTTTTTGGCTCGGAGACAAAATATATGAATACAATTGGCTAAACAGTGCAATCATGTCAAAGTAATAAAGCTATTGATGAAGCTACTTTAGATATGAATTTATAGGTTAATGATATATTGATGATTTAGTAAGTTCTGTAAAAAGTATTTGTACTACTCATATGTTTCTTTTGATGCTTTCAGATCTAGGTTTTGACAAATTTGATCTCCCTCCCTCCCTCTCTCATCATACTCAGCCATATTACTATAAAAAACACTTGTTAAATAAAAATTGACATGAATAACATGTGCTTCTAACGTTAAAGAAACCTCGCATGGCGCACAGCCACATCAGATTTCTACCTCGGTCTCCGCTGTGCATAAATCATTATTCTTGTTATTTAGTAGATAATGTCAAAACCCTAAATCGGTAAATCCTAAACCCTAAACTATTTAATAAAAAATAATGCTTGATCAACTTATCCGTAATACCTATCCCACTCACATGTAAATTTAAGCCTTTAATAATATAAAAAACATTTTATATTTCATAAGAATCCTATATTCTAAAAAATAAACCTTGGGCATTAATAATTTAAATTAACATATACGAGGATAAATATTGTGCATAAGTGCAACTAGTATTTTCGTTTAATGAAAAACCACCAATAGAAATCGATAGTTCACCGTAAGCCTAACTATAAAACACAATATGGTCGATATATCAATTTTCAATAAAAAAAAACATGGTCGATATATCACTATAAAATAAGCGACTTAGTTAAATTATTTCAACTTGTTATAACAAAAAGATATTATCATATTCATTTGGCGAATCCCATCGAACAGTTTTCAAGAACACGAGCGGTGGGTCTAGTTGCGAGCAAAATCAATGTACTAAAAAGCACACCGAAGGAGATGAATTGGATTTGGTAGCTCGGTCGCAAACAATATGCCGCTTGTAACGAAAAGATTCAAGCTTGCGATAAACAGAATGTTACATCATTCATGTTCAATACACGATGGATATGACACCTGCCAGGGAGCTCCAGATCTCCGCACAAGTATCGAGTACTTGTGAAACAAAACATAACAGGAAAAAAAAAAAAACAGAATAAGACAGGAACTAAAAAATCACTCCAACCAGGATGAAGGGAGAGCTGATAGAAAGTTTCAAACATACTTAGTAAGCCTCCAAAAACATGATCAAGACATCACCAAAACCCTCTTTTTTCCCAGAATGCGTTCATCTTCTTTTGAGAGATTACCAATTGAAAACAAAATAATAAAGAAGAAAAACAATTGAAAGCGTTTTGGAAAGAAACAAGGAACACTCTTATTGCAAATGCTGATAACTGACATTATAGGCACATCCACTTTCCTTTTTACCCAACAATGAAATAGTCTATCATGAATATAATCAGGATTAAACAAACTCAAATCATAGACATCAGCCCCCTCCACTAAATTAGGGATAGGAGCAACACGTAAGTACCAAAACCTAAGCGCCACATGCATAGTACGCAGAGAAACTAAGATATCCTCTAACTTCGGTCACAGCTATAGGCAAAACTGTAATACCGGAAACCAGTGCACCATGCAGTAGATATACAAAATGACAGTAGTCTGCCTTCACGCCTAGAATAGTGACTAAATAAACTATATTTTTTCGAACATAGAACAGATTGAACACTAATCCAGATCATCCAAAAAAATCTGGCAATATCTAGCAATCCAAGAAATAAAGGTATATCTAAATCACACTACAATAAAAATATATTCTAAAATGATATACTAGTAATCTTCAAATCAGCTAGTCCAAACGGTGGTCTACAATCTATTCGTCAATATATGGATAACAGTAACAAAGTCTAATATAGGTTTGCTAGATATATATACACTATTGCAGAACATCTAAACTCCAAACAATTCTACCAAACAACAGCACCCATTTGCAGTAGACCATGACAGAGCTAGTTGATGTAGAACCCCACCAAACTAAAAAATAGGTGTGAAATCTCCTAAAGGAGAGTGTAACCCAGTGCAACTATAGCCTTTCTACCAAGAGTAGGGACCACATCAACCACTTCAACTAGAACTTTCTCTATCTGGCATAAGGATGATAGCGAGCACTGCTACTATAGCCTCCCCTACTTCCAAACAACCCACCTGCACTATAGCTTGGTCCAGGACCTGAGTCATAACTACCTGCATAACTGCTGTATCCCTCCCCACCACGGCCATAGGGACCTAAAGGGCCTCCACTATAACCACCACCATATCCACCTCCATAAGATCCAATGCGACTAGAATAACCAAAAGAAGTTTCTCCACGGTAACTCCCTAAGCTGCTGCCATTAAATCCTCCATAGCCACTACCAAGTTCACTGGCCGTAACATCATACCTACCATAATTTCCAAGTCTAGAACCAAGACCTCCAGGGGTCCTATAGGAAGCAGGGCCAAACCCGCTGCCACCAAAACCACTATAAGAGTCTCCAAATCCACCAACACCATCATTGTAAGGGCGACCTCTAGCTTCACTACCAAAGAATGGTGCAGGTGGGGGATTTGAGGGTTTCTTGGGTTCAGCCTTCTTGATCTCCACCTACAACAAAGAAAGAAAATTAACCTATGTTCCTCAATCAGTAAACTATCTGGAACACCATCCTCCCAGGATCGCCTAGAGTCTGTAAAAACTTCAGGCCTTGTGACAAAGAAAAGTAAAACTGATCCAGATGTGGAAAGACTCCAGCTGAAACCATCTAGTTAAAGTATATAATGTGTGATCAAGCAGAAATAAAGACTAAACTAATTTTCTTTTAACACACTTAACTAGAACTTACCTTAGTACCAGCAAAATCGATCATATTTCCATTGGCCAACATTTCATCTACTACTTGTTCAGTGTCAAATATTATAAACCCAAATCCTCGAGATCGATTTGTAGAATGATCACGAATAATCTGGTGATCCACAACCTTCCCATACTTGGAAAAGAAGTTCTTGAATTCATCTATATGTTAAAAAAATAAAACCATTTAAAAAAAACTAGTTTAGTATTTTTTAAAAAAAAAAGAGCATAAATAATCCTGTACTAAGAGGTAAACTATACCTTCCGTGATAGTCGAGGGTATGCCACCAACAAATATTTTTTTTGTCTTAAAATCTTTTGACTGCACAGACCCTTTAGGAATAGTTCTCTTTATCTCAACCTGTTAACATCAAAAGCAGTTAAAGCCATGAGAAATCAAATGATTGAACTTTCAATGAACTTAAAAACAGAAAAAAAAGCATGAGAAATGAAAGTTAATCTCACAACAGATATATGACAAATAAAAATCATGGAAAGCCATGATTTTAAAACATAAGAAGTTAATGGGCTCACAATGAAACCATTACATGTAACTAAAATCCCAATGATAGACTTCAACACTCAGAAGCAAAAACAATGAACAGAAACACCCAAAACCCAAACAAAAAACTCATGACAAGAAAAACAAGGAGAGAGAATATTCCACCAAAAACTTCAATTACTCTTAGAAATATCATACAAACTAACACCAGTAGAGTTTGTTTCAATCCTAAATCCAATTAAACATTTAACCCTTTTTAGAATTTCTAACTAGAGTATATTCTATTATATCTGGTACTTTGCAGCAGTTACATCATCATACAATAAAAAAAAAAGATAGCTAATATATTACTCAAGCCTTATAATATAAGGCACAGCACAAGCAGATGCCAACTATTATCAATAGATATTACCTCTTTCTTTTGTATCGGAATTAATAACAAGATCAACAGCCAGTACAAAAGTCAGAAGCATAAAATATATTTTCCAAACAAAAGAAAGGATCAAAAACCGCTGTGATACTTACTTGCTTTCCATTGATAACATGATTTTCCTCGATAACCTTGTCCACTACAGAAGGATCAGCGAATGTGATGAATCCAAAGCCCCTTGGGTATCCCGTTGATCGGTCTTTCATAATCACAAAATCAACTATCTCTCCATAATTCTCAAAATGCTTCTTAAACGTGGCTAACATAGACAAATAAGATAATAAATAAAAATAATTAATACCAATAATATTGAGCATTTTTCAAAGAAAAAAAACCCAATAAAAACTTAGCTGCTCCTTCAGAGAATTCTAAACACTCAACCTCAATACATGATACATAGAATTGCATAATAAAATGAAAACAAAGCATTCCCTCTCACCCCAAGTGCAAAGAACATGACAGCCTAGTCGTGAATAATTTACAGACCATTTCTCAACACACCGTCATGAGCAATATATCCACATAATTTTCTTAAAAGGATATGAACGAGCTAGTCACGCAAGAGTTGAACAAACGGCTTAAGAAACACAAGACGTATCGTACGTATGAACAAGACAGCAAATAGATGAAACTGCCTGAACATGATAATCTAAAGAACAATTACGCAAAACATAAAAGATAGAAGGAAAACCTAAACATGAGCATCTATAGAGCAATCATGCAAAAGGTAAATGATACCCCAAAAACACTTATCACATGTAGAAAAATTAGCAAAAAAAAAGTTTTTTTTTTTTTTAGCGAGAACTGCTTCTTTGGAAAGCAGTTCACGCCACATAAGAAATAAAAAATGGAATACAGCGAACCAAAAAAGCACGTCACGAAAAAGAAGAAAAAAAAAAGACAAATCAGAAGGAAACAAAAGCATAATAGAATCACTAACTCGTGGTAGTATCTTTGGCAAGCCCTCCAACGAAAATCTTCCTGCAACCGCGCGAAAGAAGAACGACCCATTAGAACACATTAACAAACTGTGCATCTAAATGAAGCATGTGCGCAACTTTGAAAAGCTACGATATCAGAAATAGAAACAGATGACAAACCCTGGGCTAGCTCCGTCCTTGAAATCACTGTCTGGCTTTGATCTCGATCCCATATTCTCGAATAACAAAGGAGAGAACGAGAAAAAACGCAAAGCAAGGGTTTGGTTTGGCGCGTATGTGGCGATAGGCAGCACAGAGCCCCTTTAAATAGTAGGAGATCCGTGTCTACTGATTACAGAAAGGAAAACGTGAGAGAGAAGTTTCCCAATCCTTCAGCGACAAAAAGAGGTCTCACTGCGCCGGTCTTGACCGATGCGCCTCCGGGTGCACACCATGGGGACCGTGGTCAGTAGGTGGCTGCGGGTGCGCACTAGATGATGTGCGTTCGAGCAACATCGTCAGAAGAGTTACAAATTACGGATATTTCCAAGGTGGATTGCTTTACATTGGTTGGAAGATATTTATTGGCGTACTCGACTAATGCTATGAGCACCCCCTATGGTACGCAATTCGAGTGGATGTATATTTCTTGCTTTGTAATTGAATTCTAGTACGAAAATGCTTGCTGCACCTAGCGACTCACGATGCATAGGGTTTATCTTCAAGAAAAAAGGATTTAAAAAAAATATATTTTTTTTATATTTTTAAAAACTTAAATTAACATATACATCCAGCCTAGCATTACTCAAAAAGTAAAAGTAAAAGTATTTATTTTAAGGTACCTCACCACAAATGCCTTGCGTTGAAAAGAGTGATGTTATGAGCAAAGTGTGACTTGGAACATAGGACCCACCATATTTATTCCAATCAACCTTCAACAAGTGTGGCTCCACTTTATGTTATGCGCACGCGCACGGCCATGCTCCAACGGCGCCGAACACAGCATTTTTCGTTGAAAAAAGGCTGGCCGCATGACGACTTAGTATATTTGGCATGGTAAGCCTACGGTCTACACGAGAGATGCCCTATAGAGATACATATCGGAAGTAGGCCTAGTATTATTCTAGGAAAAATGATATCATTACTTTTTTGTTTTACTTTGAGGTTTTACACGGTGATGTGGCTACGTATTTGGCGGTCTAGATAAGAGAAAATATTAGGTTTAGTATTTACCCATAGAATAGGTATATAATATTTTATTAAAAAAGCCACATCAAAATATAAAATCTTGAAAGTAAAAAGCCACAATACTTATATCATCACTCTTATTCTAAATCAAGGCAATAGTTGTGTATCAACTTTAGAGTGGCACAGTAATTACATGCCCTCATGGGTGTGCATAGCATTATTAAAAAATAGAAAAAAGATATTAATACTTCTTGATTTTACTTTGACGTTTTACATCGTGACGTGGCGCATAGTTGGTGGTCTAGGTAAGGAGAAAATTTAAAGTTTAAGATTTACCTATATAATAAGTAGATATTATTTTATTAAAAAAATAAAATTTTGCATATTTTATCTTCAAGTTTTATCTATTATCTGGATTGCAACATCGACGCCACATCATGATGTAAAGTATTGGAAGTAAAAACTATAGTACTTATATCGCTGCTCTTGAAAAAAAAAAATATAAGAGAGCAAAGGAGTTGGAGCCACCTTGATTGCTCTTTTCTTAGACCTTGGTTTGACCTATAACATTGGTATTTTATACATAATGGTTATGGACAGAAGAATATCCAAATACTTTGTAATGATAATTATGGAGAAGAAATATTGAGAGGTCCCACCTTATATAAACTAGAGTTTTATATTATCTAGTTGAATATCAAAGACAAAAATGTATGCTAAGGTGTTTATTTTCCTTGTAGAGGATATCCGTCATTGTATTCAAAGGAAAAATTATATCAGTACTTTGTGATTTTAGGGTTTACCCATAGAATAGGTAGATAATATTTGATTAGAAAAATAAAATCTTAGAAGTAAAAACCACCGTCTTATATCACCAGGTAGAGAGAAAATCTAGGGTTTAGAGTTTACCCATAGAATAAGTAGATAATATTTTATTAGAAAAATAAAATATAAAATATAAAATATTCGACGTAAAAAACTACAATACTTATATCACCGCTTTATTCAAAGAGGAAACATGTGATTTTGTGTACGTTTGTAGATCTGATTTTCAATTGAACAATGTTTAAAGAATAATTTATGTGCAATACCTAACTATTTCACTTAGTTAATATGAAATACTTAAAAAAATTATTCTAAAAATATTTATAATTACCATTTAAATCTGAGGAAAATGCTAGCTGAACTTACCAGCTAATCATAAACTCAATTGCATTAGGTTTATTCTTTAGAATTTAGATTTTTAATCTATTTTATTATTTCTGATTGACTGGTGCAGCTAGCATTACTCTATCCCTAATTGACTATTTAAGCAGCAACGTAACCTTTTTTTCCAGCCGGCATCCTTCCCCGCCAGTTGCCGGCGCCGAGGAATGCATCCGGGATCTTCCGTGTCGTGGCTGCCGATGCGTTGGAGATTCACTGCTAGTCCACGAAAACGCGGCGTTTGTTGAGGAAAATGCAAATGGTGTGAACAAGGAGGCTTCATTTGACACTTGGCTCCCATCAGTAGCCAAGTCCTGGTCCTACTTGTACTTCTCTTACGTTACCTTTGAATATTGCCACTCGATGATCAAAGGGTTAGGATCGCATGGGGGCCCACCGGTGGGAGTGGGGCCACGGGAAGGCGCGACGAGCCCTAGGCGAAGGCGGGAGGTGGGATGTAGGGGTAAAGGACTGACGGGTGTGGTAGATGGGGAAATAAGGAAAAGGAAGGGGCAAAAAGTAAAATCCGAAAAGAAAGAAAGGGAAAACAAAAGAGCCCTACTGCTCTTTCCTACACTTTTAAGGGGGCATTGTCTTAAGTCTTCTTCCTCTTCTTCCTCTGCTCGTCCCTTTCTGTTCTTCTCTTGGAAGCAATCAGTTCAAAATAACCCCCGAATCTCCCCCCTACTCCCTCTTCCTCTCATCACTTCCCGTGTCTCTCTCCTGTCTCCAAACATGAGCGGTGGTTCGAGGGTTCCAATCCCCAAGAACGTCCAGAAGACGATCCAGAACATCAAGGAGATCGCTGGGAACCACAGCGACGAGGAGGTCTACGCAATGCTTAAAGAGTGTTCTATGGATCCCAACGAAACCGCTCAAAAGCTCCTTCTGCAAGGTGCCCTTTCTGATTCGCGTTGTTTTTTTATCTTCTCTTCATTCCTTCGCGGGTTTTCGTCATTTTCTCAAGTTTGTCTTGCCTGGGTTTTTTAATCCGCTTTGAGATCGGTTAGGGTTTAGGCTTCCTCTCTTTCGAGTATTCGTTTCTTACCGTGTGAGGGATGAATTTACTTGTGGTCCGCGTTCCAGTATGATTTCCTCGAGGTGAAATTCGTCAACCGATTGCGCACTTTTCGCCCAATGTGCTTGTGCAGAAATGGCCGTATTCTACTCTTTCTCTGAGTAGCGGTCTCCATTTATTAACTCGGGGTCTTATGTTTTCTAACTTTAGATGTGATTATGATTTACTCTTGTCGGTCCAGCTATTTCGCCCCCACTCAAGATTTTTTGATCAATTCCCGCAAGGACTCATCTCTCAAGTGAAGTATGAGCTGCTATAAATTAGATCATCCAGTCGCTCACTTTTTTTGTGTACTTGTCTCTTCAAATGATCATTAAATGGTCTGTAGCTCTTAAAGAATCAGTTATGTACAGATATGGTACTCGTTCTGAATGGTTGAACTTATGATCTGCTCTTGAAAAACTTGAAATATCGAGTTGTGCTTAATTATATATCTCTAAAAAGATATGTTTTTAGTTTGGGGTTGTTTGCCTGACCTCTTACTGAGTTCTAGTCTCGGACCCATCTGCTGTTATGCTATTGCTGATGGGTTTCGCTAGTAGTTTGCTTCTCGTGGTTATTTGTTCCAGATTAGCTGTAGTTGAACCAGCATTAATCTGAATAGGCCGCTACTACTATGATATATGAAAACGATGACAAATGTATTCGTTTCCCAGATACTTTTCACGAGGTCAAAAGGAAGCGGGACAGGAAGAAAGAGGTAAATCTTCTAGCATTGCCTTCATCTTTATAGTCACGACATAGTTTGTAGATGCCAGTTTTTATATTCTCTGTCTTCTACTGTCTGTCTGTCATTATTGTTAAGGAACTATGTAGTTTTCTATTATATGCTTTGTACACTTGAGTGCTATATAGATCAAGAGTGGGCCACGAAAACCGTAGATTACTGACCTTGCATCACTCCCCTAGGAAAAGAAAAATGGAGCTTTAATGTCGTAGAATTTGGGAATCTAGTTTTTTTTATATTTATTTTAGAGTATTAGATGCTGGAATTGAAAGTCTGGACTCTGGATGCAGTATTGTTTTTCTCTCATCTGAGATAAATTCCAAACAGCGTCAGCCAGTGTTGTCCTTTGTAATATGAGCTTCTTGAGTACTTTCTTCCACTAGTTGACTGAAATGATTAATTTATTTTCAAAAAAGTGTTTCCTCTTTTTTAGGTACATGGGCTTATATTGTATCTTATGCGGGTGTTCAGTTACGTGTTTTAACTAGTGTAAGATGTGTTTTTTTTACACAGTGGCTTTTTTCATTCTCCTTTCCAAGTTGAATTGAAATTAGTGATTTGAGTAGGACTGGTTGGCGTTTTCAATTGTAGACTTGTTTTTACAAATAGGCGATGCATAATTATTTTCTAGCTAGTTTTGAAGGTGTGATAATGAGGACAATTAGGAATCTGCTCATGGTTCAGTGGTTTTCACCTCTGTGAACGTCTTAGAGAAAGAGTTGAGGAACAACTATCGTGAGAAGGTTACTTGATATAGATCATACATTGGAAGATTGTTGTTGCAATTGGTAAAAGAAGAAGTACATTCATGGGTCACATTCTACGTCCATGGCAATGCTTAGAGGGTCATTGTATAAAAATTGTATCAAGATACTAGATTTTTCAAACTAAAGTCATGTTTTAGGTTTTTATGACATTTTTTACTTGGTTTGAATGCCCTGTTAGAGTGCTTAGGATAGTTTTTTTTTCTCTAAAATATTTATTAATTATATTTTTAGAATACATACTATAGAGTTTTAGTGGCATTTCCAAATTTGTTTGTTTCTTTGCAGCATTCAGCTGAGCACTATTTGATTTTGTCTGTGGCTTTTCCTTATAACATTTATACCAGTATTCTGCAACTTATGTGGTGACAACAAATAAAATATTTGTTGCATATATTATTGCAATAATCACATTTCTTGTACTTATATCCTATATTTATATACATCATTGAAAAACATATTTACTTTTTATGCGACTGTATTTTCCATCCTTGCATTAGATTTGTTCTCTGAGCCATTATCTGTAAACATAGTTTCATACAGATAGAAATTTTTTAAGAATGGAATCTCAGACACCAAAATACCCGGACAAACCTTGCATTTGAAGAGACCTTGTATCTGTAACTATAAGAATGGGATTTAATCGATTACGATATTACATTTTGTCTTCACTTTCCTTCACCTTCTCTCATTTTGGTGTTAGTTTTATACACACGAGCAACTCCAGTGATTTAAACATTATAATTTACATTTGTGGCACCAGTTAAGATCATTGTGTCAGGTGCTAGAATTCCTACACTGGAGTATTTTTTTTTGTTATGATCTTCTAATCACGATTGTTTAGCATATGTAGTATTTTATGATCTTTTATTGTTTTAACTACGATTTTACGTTTTACTCTTTTTTTCTAAGAATGTGAGCAACGTTTCCCATCAGAATGTGACCAATAGGGAGGCTGCTGAATCTAGGTGGAGACCAAGCTCTCAGGGGCGAGGGAGTAGGGGTGTCAGAGGGAGCTATTCTTCTCGCTTTATTTCTCATGGTATTTCTTCTTAACCATTTTATTTGTGAGTCGTAATAATCATCCGTAGTTTTTTATGCATTGCCTGCCATCTCAGGTTTCTTCTGCTTCTTTCATTTATATCCGGTACCTCATATTATTGTTGTTTTTATCTCTGTTGACTAAAACAAAACACCTTCTTTTCCATTATTTTTTGAAATGTTATTATCGTATTTCAATTGGAATTAAAAATTACTGAAAGTTAATGTACAAAGACAGGGATGGTTCCTATACACTCCCCTTTTGGCTAAGCCATCTGCAGTAGCATTGGCTGTCCTAGGGACTTTAGACCATATTACACCGTTTTCATCAACTGCAAAGTTGCTCTTTTATACTATTAAGTGGTTCATTAATTTTTGTTTGACTTTCTTACTTACTAAATAACTATCTTTCTTACTAAATAATTTTGTCATCATTGCTGCTCAGATGCTGGTGGTGGCAAGAATTCTAATGCCGGAAAGGATGACCCTGTCAACCACAGCATGGATGTTGGTGCTACAATTGCTGCATCTGTTGTTCAGGAGGTGGAAAATAAGGCATTGGGATCTACATCAAGGTGCTGTTTTGAAAGTCAAATGCAGCTCAAGTTGCGTGATAGAATAATTTGAGCTAAGGACGACCTTTTGACTTTTGTTAAAATATACTTGCTATTAACTTAGGCTGTTTCTTACAGCATGCCACCTGGAATAACCAATGGCCCAAGTAGCATAGCAAAAGCAGCAATTGCACATGGCCACGCTTCTCAAGTTGTTATTCCTGAAGAAACCCTGTCAAGTGATGTTAATAGATCTGCTTCTGCTGAAACAAAAAGTAACTCATCTGTAGTTGGTGGAGCTCCTCGGCAGCCTACTCCTAATACAGACCAGTTTGTGCCCCCTATGACACTCACATCTGTCTCAGGTGTCTATTCATCGGCTTCGGATCCTGTGCTTGTCCCGTCGCTTGACATTCGCAACACTGGTGTAGTAGGCACTATAAAGCGTGAAGTGGGAAGTCAAAGAACTTCTTCTGAAACAAATAAGGTTATACCTCGTGGAAATCCTGAGTCAAGTTTGTCATCGTCGTCCATAAGTGAAAAGGTATCTTCCGAGGTGGGAAATCCCTTTCTGCAGGGGAAGATACATGGCAAATCTAGCTCTGAAGCATCTCAACTTGTGACTGCTTCTCATGGTGGTTCTGCATCCAGTCGCCCTTCATCTAATTATAGCAGCCGCTCTCAGCAAGTTATTGGTCCTCAGAAAGGTAATGTGATAGTTCTCACTTATACTCTCTTTTTATAAGTTAAATTTTCTGCTAATGAAAATTTTGAGTTTACTTTATTAAGCCTTTTATGAGAGGTACAGAGCGAATGAAAAAGATATTCATCCTATAATTTGTTAGTACTTCTCATATCTCACGATTAGAGTCTTTGTACCATTTTTTTTGTTTGTTTTTGAACTAGAGTGAATTTTTTATTGAAAATGAAAAAAACGTAATGCTACAACATGGTACGACATAAGGTACAGATTAATGCTTGCTACACTTTTGGGGGCTGTGTAGACTGCGAGTTTCTAGAAACCCCTGCTTTGGTGAAATCTAATTTCCTCCAAAAAAATAAAGAGATCCCTGCTTTGGCCAACCTATCAGCCATAGGGTTTTGCCAATCGTGCATGTTTTCATAATGGAACATAAATAGCTTTCTCTGTGTTTGTAAACTTGTTCTGAATTTAACGGAAGCATTTCAAACAATTCTAGTGTATCTACTAATTTCACTGACTTTTTTTTTTTGAAATGGTGAGTCTTGCTCTTTTATTTCTGATCAGTAATCATACAAATAAATTAATACAATCTGTAAAATAAATACGATCTTGATAAGCTTACAATTATGATCATAGGCCATACATATTAAAACTTAGGAAAGTGGGATGCCATTGTCTATTACCTAATTTCACTGACTTGATAAACCAAAATATAATCATATAAACCTGGCTCATATCTTCTCCTTCTGTTTTCTCTTTTTGGCAGTTGGTCCTAGTAAAGAGTGGAAACCTAAATCAACAAACTCAACTGTTACCCAGCCTTCTGGAACAATTGATGCCACAGAGACTACACCAGCATCAGTTGAAGGCAATTCAAGATCAGTTCCACCATCAAGTGCTGATGCTTCGGAGCAGTCAACCTTAAAGTTACAGAAGAAGCTAGAAGACTTGAAATTCTCAGATACACATGTTATAATTCCTGACCATCTTCAAGTCCCTGAATCTGAAAGAACGGGGTTGAGTTTTGGAAGTTTTGATGCCAGCTTTGGAGTAAGAACAAGTTCTTCTAATGATCATGAGAGTGATAAGAGCTCTACACCTCTATCTGAGTCATCTCAGGAGATTGAAGAAACTGCTGAAGAGCCTTTATCAAGGTACAATTTTCATAAACTGCATGTTGTTACCAGTAATAACATTCTAGGTGTTGAAAATTTCTGGCAATTTTGTATTACTTTTTTTTTGGTTTGTATTTATATTTAGATGAAGGCTTGTATTTTATATATAATAATTTTTAGTGTAGTTACTCTGGGACAAAGAAAGAACGTAGAGTTGGGGCTTTTCTTCTATTGGTTAAGCTATATGTGCAGAGCAAGGAGGGAACTTTTCACTGCCATCTTTTATTGGAAATTCCTCTGAATTTGTCTTTTCTATCTCTTGAAAAGTCCTTCCTCTTGATGTTCAGGGTTGAACCTTCTGTCTAGCTGTAACAACATTAACTTTTTGGTAATGAAGTGGACCATTTATAAAAAATCTTTAGAAGTGCATTTAGTTTATTTTTAGCTGCTTTGTTCTGGTAAATATATTTTATTCATTTGTCCATTGTTCTTTTCTTTTCTTGGATGCAGCAATCAGAGTGTGTCACCAGCACCCGAGGAAGGAGAATATCCTAACCATCCTCCATCACCTACACAGCGAGAGAATGTTTCCCCTAGCGAGCCTGATGCTTCATCTACTAATTCTTTAGGGCCTGAGTATGATCAAACGAAGCCTGAGACAGCTTTGCCGCCTGTTGGACCCCATTTCTCAGTTGTCCATACTGCACCAAACTACTCAACCTTTGGGTTAGTGCCACCTATGCTTGGCAGTCAATTTGCACCATTTGAAAGCTCTGAACCTCAGGCACGTGATGCTACTCGCATTCCAAGTTTTGTTGTAAGCTTTCTATCCCGAGAATCCTTGTTAACCAGTTAACTAATTTTCTATTTTTCATGTTAATTTTGGTTCTCGATATTTTTATTTTGACAACAGCTAAAGCTTTTCTGAGCACATGGTAGTAAACATATTCGTTTGTTCAATTTCCTAGCTTTTACTAAGATGGTATTGTTTAGCTTAGAGCATTTTGGGGAAACTTAAAGACTTCAATAGTTTGACAAGTTCTTGTTTGATGCTGTAGAAAGAAATTAGACACTATTGCCCTATGGTATATAACTTAAAAGTATTTTTATTACTCTGAAATTTATTTATTTAATGAATTATTACTTTTTCTTGGTACTGTTGCTTGGTATGGTTTCTGGAGAATTGGAAACTTTCAAGGTGTATTTCTCTTCCATGGAGACCCTAGTTGGATTTCCTTTCCAGTTACAAGCTTTGGGCAAATTGACTGTGGCTATGTTTAGTAATTTTTTCTGAGGCTGCAGCTTTAACTTTTTGTTTGTGATAGGAAATTTAGCTTTTCTTGTTACTGATTTTTAGGTCCAACAACCCTTTGACCCTTCTCCGAGCTATTACACTCAATTTTATCGACCTGGTGCTGATGGCGATGGTCGCTTCTCCCCTTTTCTTGCTGCACCTGGTCCTGCTGCCTCTGCTAAATACAATGGGAACATTGCCGTGTTATCAACTCAGAGTGCCCAGTCTCCTCAGCAGGAGGTTTGTTGCTTTTATTCTATCATTCTTCTGTATGCTTTTTCTTATAATTTTATTGTATCCCATTACATGTCAGATGCTAGTCTTACTCACACTGTGAACTTTATCTTTATAAACCATTCAAATCTTTTGGTCGAACTACTAGAGTGTAAAACACTTCCAAATGGCATATACCCCCATTCTTGTTGAAGGATTACAAAGTGAGAAGCTCTTAATGCTTAAATCTGGAGCTTCTCATCCATTGACTGCTTATGAACTGATTTGGCGGATCTTCAGGACCCTACTGTGATTCATTGTTCAAGTTGGGTCCAGGTCCAATTTAAATTGCCTGTAGTTTTTTTTTTTTTTTTTTTTTGAATGCATAGTTGTTGGGGTCTAATCCCAAAACAACATTGAATTATTCCGACTGACACATTTACTGCTAAGAGAATTTGTTTTTTGAATCGACATAAACTCCCATAATATAAACATTCAGATAAGCTCCTATGCCTCTGGCGAGACTTGAACCCAAGACCTCCCACTACTAAATCCCTCATGTGCCCTCTGAGCTACTGCCCAAGGTCACATACCTAACTAGCTGACTGGAGGCTTGTAAGATTTAATTTATTCATCTTTCTACTTAGTTGGAAAGTAATGAGCAAGAAAGAGATTGTGCAAAAGACTGCAGCTTGATGTTTTTACAGTCATTATTTTTGTTTAAAAATTCCAATGCGGTACAGACTGTGCTTTGTGAATGATTCTGTGTGATGCATGAGTTATGTGAACTAATGATTTCTGATACTGGAGTTTTTTGCACGGTGATATGTGATGCAGGATTTTTGAGCCTGTGGACTAATTTATGCTTTTTTATGTGATTTCAGACTGGAAATTCCCTGGTTCTTTCAACAGCTGGTCCGACCCCGTTAGTTACCCAAGCAGCAGGAGTTATGCAGAGCTCAATAGCCGTGACCCAGCAGCCTGTGCCTGTTTTTCGGCAGCCGGCTGGTGTACATTTATCTCATTATCCTCCAAACTACATTCAGTATTACTCACCATTTTATGTCCCTCCCCCAGCCATTCACCATTTCTTAAGCAATACAGCTTTTCCTCAGCAACCTCCAACAGGTGGCATATATCCTACTCCTGCTGCTGGAGCGGCTGCTGCTGTCAAATACTCTCTATCCCAATATAAGCCTGGAACTAATACTGGTAATTCTGCTCATATTGGAATGCCAACTGGCTATGGGCCTTATACTTCTGCTGCTGCTGGCTATAGTCCCAGTCCTGCTGTAAGCTCGGGGAACTCAACTGGCAGTGATGATCTTTCAGCTTCTCAATACAAGGAAAATAATATGTACATGGCTGGGCAGCAGGTCTCTCTCTCTCTCTCTCTCTCTCTCTCTCTCTCTCACTCTCACCTTGCACTAAATATATGCATTGGATATCCTCATGTAGTGCTCTTTTTTCTTGAAGAAGATTTGATGAATCCTTATCATTTTGATTAGGCAGCTTAATGTTGTCTTTCAGGCCTATATTACTTTTTTTTTTTAAAGTTTTCAGGCCTACATTCTTTTAAAATAGAAACATATTGTAGATTTCTTACCAATTTGTTGACCATCTGCTTGGTATGCTTGATTTTTTAGCAGTTGAATTTTCAGTGTAAGATTGAGAAGGTGTCAGGTAGTGATTGATATGTAGATTTGGGCCCTTTCTGTGTCTCTTCCAATTTGTCTACTGCGATGGTACAGTAGGCCTGAGAACCACTTTGATCTTGGGCAAACTAGATATGGTATTTTGTATATATATATATATATAGAAAAGGATTGTTGATCCAAGTCATGTAAGTTAGGTGTTTAACCATGAAATTTGAATTGAATGAGTTTAAAATTGATTTATCATTCTTCCATTTTTTCTATTAGACCTTGCATCCATTTGAGATTTTCTATAGATTTTTATTCATTATGATATTAAAATAGAGAGGCAATGGCATTGCTGTTAATGTAATGGAGTCAACGATTTGTTGTAAATAATTCTCTGTGAGAGAAAGGTGGCTTGTCTCACTTTGATTGGCACCTGACTTATTATTTTTCTGGCTGTTCACACTGAATGGCAAACCCGTAAATATTGCTTTGAGGTAGTAAAGTTTCTTCTGTAGAGTTATAAGAAGGATGCTCTGACATTATGCGTACTGTATACATCATTAAAATGCATGTTGAATATTTTCATGTAAAGGCCTTGTCAATCAGCAGTTGCTTTATGTATGCTGTGTATCACATTTTATGAGGAACAAGATATCAGTATATTCACATATTCTGTAGAAACTCTTGATTTGCTTATGTTTACTACCAATCTGGAACTTATTTTTCTGATTTGCTTCTCTTTTTGGTGTATACCACTTTTTGATGTTGTTCGAGACCTCACTCTATTGGTTTATATCCCCATTTTTTGCAGAGTGAAGGTTCGGCTGTGTGGATTCCAAACCCTGGCCGAGATATCTCGGGTCTTCAGGCTAGTTCTTTCTACAACTTGCCTCCCCAGGGCCAACATGTGACCTTCACACCGGCTCAAGCTGGACATGGGGCCTTTGCTGGAATGTACCACCCTGCTCAAACAGTTACTGCTGCAACTGTCCACCCATTGCTTCAACAGTCACAGACTATGGGAGGAGCTGTAGAAATGGTGGGCCCACCGGCTGGTGTTTATCAGCAACCACAACGTGCACAGATTAATTGGGCAAATAATTACTGAATGCAGTACATTTGGATAAATATAAATGGAAAGAGGAAGAAACACATGGAACTCGGGATATTTTTGACGGTGAGCAATCAATTGGCGGAGGGAACATACAGCAACGGCCAGATTCGAGATTGTAAATACATGTAAACTGGCCTGGTAATGCATTGAGTTCCGAATCTCATTGCTTTGGAAAGGGTTGAGAAGGGGCAATCCATCTATAATGACTAATATTGACCATTTTAAGTAAAGTGGAGCAGAAATGTGCAGGCCTTGGTCATTTTGGTGCTGCTGCTGGTGTTTTTTTCATTCCTTTCTCGTTCTTCTTACTTTTTGACTTTACTGTTGGGTGATGAAAAGTTTGCTGTTTCTTTGTTTTCTGTTTCCCTTCAGGCCTTTAGGACTTTTGGAGGTAAGATAAAAGTTGGTGGATTTTCATTCCTTTCCACCAATCTTACCTGTAAATTAAATTTTGATGGTAAAAAATGTATTACAGTGTTGTAATTGGTATAAGAGGATTAGAATTTCATTTGTTTCTTTTGCTAACAGCAAAGATTTTTCCAGATCATGGGATGTACTTCCAAAACTACGATTTTTGTGAAGGGCTGAAGGCTGCCAAGCTCATAAAATTGAAATGAAGCGCACCCTTTTTGAGGTCTCCCAGTTTCTGTTAGTGGTGTTATCCTCGGAATTGAGACAATCTCCAGGGACAAAAGTTTGTTTTAATGATGCGAATGTGTTTCCTCTCATGAATAATAGGTTGCAGTAATGCGCGACAGTGGTACCGTGCTGGCTATTCCATTTCTTGTATTGAGCCAATTAAGTTCCTAGTAGCCTTTTCGTTCACATCTCTAAAGCCATTGGAATTATAGTATATTGTGATAAAGCAATTGCATCCCATGATGATTGTTTCTTGTTTTTACCTAATTGAGTTTCCCCTTGTCGTTATTATTATTTTTTTTTTCCCCGAAGAGTTACTGATATAAATTCTTTAAACTAGATTTCGATGTTAGAGCAGAACAAATTTCTAGCATAGATTTTCTTAATGTAGAAGTCCAACACGGGAATATAATATGACATTGGAGCAATGAGTGAAACTTCATGTCAATCATAAATAGGTTGTTTCCCCGGTTTTGGACTTATTAGAATTTTGAAGAGAATAAAAACCTTCTTCACATATTGGACAGCGAAATGTACTCAATTCAGCTCTAGTTCACCCCGAATGCCTACAGTCTTAACAGGGAAAAACAAACCTCTAGTTCACCTTGACTGGTAATAGAGGTAACTCGGAAGGACAAACCTCCGGTTCACCCTATTTGCTCGTAGATGTAACACGGATAAACAAACAATTGTTCACATTGTTTAGTCAATGAATAATGCTACCCAATTTGGGTACACCTCTGATGTGAATTCACATGCATAACTGTTATTGATTTCCAGTCCAGAAAATCGAGGCGACAGCTATACGTCCACTCTGTACCCATAGCATTACTCTTAGTCTGGCTCCCTAATGATCGAAGTACTAGTCCAAAATTACTTTTATGCTGGCGCAAGCATTAAATATTGTGCATGACGTAAGTAAGGTTTGAAAGAGGGAAGGTAAAGAATCAACACCCACAAAAAGGATGCACTTACTCTATAGATTGGAGTAGGTTTCCCAGCCACACGAGAGTATCTTCTAACATCTACAAATTCCTGCAGTCCTTTGCGAGCAATCCAAGATTTCTTCTGCTAGGCCTATTGGCAACACGAAACAGCTCATGTCGAGAAATAAAGGAACACGAGTTAACAAACATAAAAGTTCGATTTAAGAAACCAAAGTTGGAGTTTTAAAGAAGCTAATGTGAAAGAACAGAGAGGAGGACGAACGGATATTCCGCCTGCAGCCGTTTAACCACCACTTAAATATATAGTTTTCGCTTAGGTTAGAGTAAAATAGGTATAAAAAAATAATACAATCTAATATAAACTATAATATGAACATGTGTAAATTACACAGTGCCCCATCACCCTACAACCGGGAGTAACACATCTGAATTCATTCTTCGGCTTTTACTAAATGAGCTGCTCATTTTTCTTCCTTAAAAGAAGGTTCTGAAGAAAACATATCTCAGCTTCATGGCCACGGCCGGCTGTCAATAGCAAGGCAACAAGATCTTGAGACAACAGAGCTCATCAGAGATTCAGAGACAAAACATGGGACGTTGTTTGCATCGAGATGGAATTCTGAGACCTATACAAAACGAATAATGATTCGTGCACTTAACCAGTGCCCGACTCGTGCACTGGTCCTCTCACAGGTGATTAAAATATCATATTTATCGAATACAAAACAGGGGAAAGCAGCCCGAGTTTGCTCTTCTCTAACTTCGAATCTCTCCTCTTTTTCTCTCAGACTTTATTTTTCTTAAACGGATCGGAGCTTTTTTTTTTTTTTTTTTCCGGCATGCTGAATAAGCTCCTCGGCTGCGAAAAGCTCAAGCCTTTCTTCCGCCGCCGCGTTTTCCGGGAGGAAGGGAAGCCGCCGGAGAAAAGCTGCCCGGCGGTAATCAAGATCGTCCACGTCGGCGGCGTAGTGGAGCATTTCTACATGGCGGTGCCGGCTGCGAGGGTCATGGACAAGTACCCATCTTTCGTGCTCGCCAGGCCGGAGATCTTCCGCCGGCCATGGGAATCCGTCGTGGGTCCCGAGGAGATACTCCTGCCCGGGCAGAAATATTACGTGATTCCCCGCCGGACCGTGCGTAAGCTCCGCCGGAGGTTCCGCCCCCGCACCGGCGACGAATTTTCGATCAAGAGTTTCAGTTGGCAATCCACGGACGTCTCCGGTGGAGATGAACCCGAAAGCTTGAGCTCCGTCGCCGGAGTTAAGCGTGAAGAGAAGCGCAGCGCGAAGGCCGCACTGCGTCTCGGGGAGGAGCAAAGAAGACGGACTGCAAAAAAGACGGTCTCATGGGAGCCCTCTTTAGCGGTCATCAGCGAGTCTTAAAAACTCTGCCGACCTTACCTGCTTGCCATCATCTCCTCTTCTGTGACTGATATTGTCAAATGTTCTAAATACATTATTTTTTTTTTTTCATCGCCCATGCAATTGTTTAGCCGAGAATAAGCAGAGAAGTTCTGGGTTTAGGAAATTTTCGCAAAGGAATAGCTAGAAATGAAGTACTCTGTCGCTTTGATCTTCTGCAATATGTCATGCTGATGGAGAAAAAAGAAACACTAACTTTTCCAACTATAATGGAGTTTCTCTCTTCATGATTTGCGAGTCCAGTAGGCTCTGGAACTGCCATTTATGTGAAAAACAACAAGTAAGAATGCTTTCAAGACAGGGCCACCATTGGGTGCTCTGTCAATGTGATCGTCATGAAAATTAGGAATCAGTCTACATCCTACAGGGTTATGGAGGAAAGCCAATTGGCGAATCTTCATTCTATATCCTCGTTTTGGAAATCTGAAGAATATGGCTGGAACCCTCTTCAAGCTCTATTTACATTCCTTTCGGCTCAGTTGTTAAACGGGGTCACGAGTCTTCGGCGATTCAGTATGGTCTTCGCCCTCCATTATTGTTTTGAGCTTTGGACCACCTGCAGCCTGCTTTGTACCGGCGCTGTC
The DNA here is from genome assembly GCA_022405105.1 of Aristolochia contorta. Classification (NCBI taxonomy): domain Eukaryota; kingdom Viridiplantae; phylum Streptophyta; class Magnoliopsida; order Piperales; family Aristolochiaceae; genus Aristolochia; species Aristolochia contorta. The sequence continues at coordinate 16,474,832 of CM039668.1, read as the reverse complement.
CTTGGATTCATGGACGCTCAAAGACGTGTAGATTGACATTCCGCATAAAGCAGCGAGGGCTCCAATAATGCTAACCAATCCTGGATCAGAATTAAAAATTATGTAACCCCCAAGCATGATCACAACTGTTTTGAATTGCCCCAAGACCACATGAGAGAGGGCGGAAGTTGCCCTGCACGAGTAAGAGAGTACAAACGCATAAGCAATTTTTAAATTTAAAAACAGAGGCTGAACACTGAGTATCCGCTAGGTTTAGCCAGATTATGCAGTCTCACCCAAGAGCTAATGCACCAGATAGTTGAAGGAGAAAACCGAGAACAGCAGAGATAAGAATTGCAGAGAAGTTATTGACGTCCCAAGGGAAAGACAAGGCACCAGGTGGATCCAACCATGGCATTAGAGCAAGTAAGAAGAAAATGGTCACGGGGGTGGTCTTCCACATTAACCTGCTTGTATAAATAGCCATAGATGCAAACGCATATTCACATAAGAGTAAGAAAAATTAAGGAAACAGCAATAAGATGCCTTAAACAACTTTTCCTTGTTGCTCCTTAAATGTGACAGAAGTTGTGATTCTTACGCTAAAGCAGTCCAATTGCCTCCTTGTTGGAGATTAGACCAAAGAATTTTGTTTATAGCACTGGGTATTATCCATGCAACTGCTATACAAGCACCAAAGATATTAAACTCCAGATCTGTAACAGTTGCCACTGCCACGCCTGCTGATACGACAACCAGGGCCAATACCTGCAGATATATTAACAATTTCAAGTTTAATTACAACATTCCCCTTAAAAGAGAAGATATTCATGTGATGGTTTGTGCAGTTCCAAAAGAACAAGAAAGGAACGGCTGGTAGTGATTTTCTCCGATTTTGTGTAGTTAGAAACTTAGAACAGCCTACGGTAGATTTGTTTTCTTGGTTTTATTCGGATTCTGACCTTTAGAGGCCAGAACTTCATTCATTGCATTTTGAGAATGTCTTCTCAATTGCATAACACTGCAGGCCCAATGCTTCATGCACCATGGAGAATCCAGTACAAAACAAGCCCATGTTGTTGGGAAATGCAACACAGGTGCCTTCTTGAACAATGGTGTGGATTACCAAGGCCAGAGGTCAACCATAGTCACCTGCAACATGCAACAAGCAGGCATTCTCCAGTAGAACTTTCCAAGACCCACGTATTCCTTTCTAATTTAACTTGGCTACAGGAAGTATGAAAAATTAAAAGAAATTTCTCTTGGCGCACCTTGTGAAAAGAAACTCTTTTATTAGATATAATAAACTCTGCAAGAACTATAGTTGGAGTAACGGCAATCTTAGCCATCTGATAGAATCCTACGCTACAAAAGAGGAAACAGGAAAACCATAAGGAAACACTAAGGTTCTACATCAAATCAACAATTCACATCCAACTCAAAGCATGTACTTCACCTGTTATGCTTTAAGCTAATATTAGCCAAGCCTGTGGAGAAGGACATAACAGCTCCCAGAGAAAATAGAGATGAAAATGGGGTCGTTTTGGAAGGAGGCGATATGGGAAGCAGAGAAAATGCCTTGAATATGCCAAGGATTACCCAAGCAAAGGCATAATGAATTAATGTGAGAAATATTGGGAAATTAAATCCTACCTTTCCCATTACCTGTAAGCACAAAAAAGTTGTGATAAACATTAGACGTGCATTCAAGTAGCATAAGTTTAAAATAAAAAAGGAACTGCCAAAGCTGCAAAAGTTACAGGGTTAAGAGAACTGACCAGTTTGTTACCCATGATTATGCTAACAGCAACGAAAAAGTTGAAGGTTAACGCCACCAGAGGCCCACAATACCGTTGTTGTTGACGCTTTGCTCCTTCTGAAGTACAAAGATCATTGTACAAAGACCCACGAAGTTCATCCAATGCCCGACCTGGTCATTTAGATGTACGCCAAAATTTTATCATTGCAGCCAAATAACAATCAAGTGTGCAACTCTTTTCACTCTCTTACTAAAAATTCAAGAAAATTCTTTTTAAGTTTTCAGCTTTTTTATTTATAAAGAACATAACTACTTTCATGATAATTCTAGGATTGAAATTTTGATCATTATGTTAAAGCTTTAAAGAAATTAATTTAGTAATCAGTAACCTTTTGTGCCTAACATAAACTAAAGAGTAACAACTAAATTTAGATAATTTTTTTTATTATCTTCTTATTAGGGCTATTAAATCTGCATAGTACTAACAATAATTTTTTCTCCGCAAAGCCATTGATAAATGCAAACAGTAATCAGCAACTGTTACTACCAGAACAACAGCCTAATGGATAGCTTCCACCTCAAACTTATAAAAAGAAAACAAGGCAATGCATGAAGGAAACTGCATTAGTAAAGACCATCACAGAAATTAGATAAACACCATAAGGATTACATATTATCATTAGGCAGTCACAGCCAAAATTATAATAAATCGAAGTACTTGCTACACATTTCTCAAGTACAGTCATAGAAGTAGATATAGAAAGCAACACTAAAGATCAGTCTCTCTGACTGAAAGCATGAACGAGCCACTAAACTGCTTGGCTGAAGAATACACCAAAATGGCAGATCTGAGAAAATAAACCCTCGTTAATGAACCTCTTGTTTCAAATACCTTTGGTTAAATGAAATTTTTCCCCTACTTCATTCTGTTATTTACTGGCTCCGTGATCAGCTTGTTATCTTCTACTCTTCTGTCACCATTTCTATCCATACAGTTTCTGGCCGAAATTTGCTCAACCTCCCAATAAAACACGGCAAATCCAGCAAGCATAACAAAACTTTTAAAACAGACCAATCTGTAATAGACAACAGATTTTGGAGCAAAAGGATGGCAGGGGAGATAAATAACTAGCAAGGCAGCAACTTGTGGAACAGATATCCACTTAATCACGAGAAGCTAATGTTTTTCTAATCATAGAGAGCAGTAATCAAACACAAACAAAATCTAGAATCTCCAACCTGTATACTAATGCTTAAGTCATGTCAATTGAGCCAAAATCACTGTAAAATGTCAAAAGGATTTAATAGGAGCAACAAACGTAAAAGGTTAGAAAGGCAGTAAAATTTGCAATGTATATGATGACAGAGAATACGGAAATGCATATAAACTTCTGTTTGATTTGGTCCATCATTCAATAGGACCTTTTATGTCAGCCGGAAGGAGTCGAGAATCCATGGACGAATACGGCGGAACTAAAAACCAACCAAGGAAGAAAAGCAAAAGAAAAGTAAATGACAACATTTGTGACAACATAAACCTCACCTACGTAGTTTTGGAATCCGTATGAGAAAGAGAACACACGACAATGTGAGCTGCAGAGTTGACGGAAACTCCAGTAATGGATAAATGAATAATATAGTAATGGTGAATACAGACTCAACAAACACATCTTCTTGGAACGAATGCATAGTCATATAGAACAATGATACATTGTAATCCATCAGTCACCCATTAAAAGGAGACACATTTATACCTGTTTCTCCCGCATCGCTGTCTTTTCGTTTGATGAACTTCCTTCCTTCTCTACCAAAGACGAAGTCAAAAACACCCATGGCGATAGAAGAGATTCAGAGGAAGTTCAAACGGAGAAGTACGAAGGAAATGTGAAAAGGCATCAGCTTGAGAGCAGGAATCGAAAGAAAGGGAGAAGATATGGAACAAACTCATGAGACTGGGTAAAATGGCAAGAATGTGCAAATGATCGTCGTTTGTTTAAGATTTGTTGTTTGTTCGTTACTGAAACCAATACGAAAGACGCGAAAGAGTCCTCGCCGGTAACGTTATTTATATGGTAAATGACGACGTACGATGAGCTGCGTCGAGAGCATGGTTTTAAAGCCCGTCCCGATCCGATAAAATAAAATAAAATAAAGGCTGACAGGTGGTTAACGAACAGTTCAATTGCATTTCTGGACATGGGTTCAGCAGTGGACCTTATGATTGCATCTCATACCTTAGTTCGTTACTTTTAAATTTAAATATATCTCATAAATTTAAGAAGAATCTAATATCTTAATAATATAGAAAATATATCATTCAACAACATAATTTTTAACACGCGAAAATTATTAGTTTTATTGCTTTTCCATTCAAGGATACAAGGAAAGACAGCAGGGAAGTTAAAAAAAAGCCTCCTTTTTCCATTTGACAATCTGAGAAACGTAACGTCTCAGCTTCCCTCACCAAATTCTGTAAGGCAAATGAAACGAAGTTGACAATTAGGGACTAAACTTTCTAAAGGGGCTCAACTTCGCATAATAATTAATAACATTAAAACTTGTACTTAACAATTACTAAAGTTTTCCTCAAACAGCCATAACAACAACAAGAACGAAAGTCACCTGACCATCTATAATTTCCCATAGAAACATAATTTCAGATATTTTCCCTGAAGAAGGTTGCAGAGGCACCGGAGAGTTGTTCTTAAAATTAGGTAAACGTTCCTGGGAGTACAATTGTCTGGAGTCCAGAATCATAAACTACAAAAAGCAGATGACACTTCTTTCGTGAACGCGTCCAGAGCCAGTTGACGTTATTATAGGCAACGTTGCTTTGCACAGAGGTCAGCGGTAGGAAGGTAGAAATAAAAACCACGCTAAGGAAGGATGCAAACTCTCTTGTTGACGTGCTTGTTCAGGTAGGTTTTGTTAGAGAATGCTCCACTTGTAGCAGGTATAGCTCCCGTCACAATCTTCTCATTCATCTCAAAAAATTCACAAGCAGTGAACTACACTAAATGAAGTCTTAATCAGTGGTAAAAACAACATAAGAACGCACGTCGAATGGACCCGTGAAGAATATTTAACATAAACTATCTAGATATTGGAGACTGAACAACAAATCCGTCCTGCGAATGCTGTTGACTTTGTTGTTCTAAAGAGTCATTTTCCTTTCTGAGAGCCTCGAGATCTGATTGGAGCTTTTCAATGTCAAAACTATGTGATGCCATGGCCGAGAGCTTGGCCTCTAGCTCTGCCGTTTCTCTTCTAATCCGGTCAGTTGCTAATATTTCATCTGAAATCTGATTAAAGCTCCGATGGATGCTTGCCAGAAGTTTATAAGCCTGCCGCCTCACTGGATCGTTTTTTGCATCCCTAAGAAAGAAACCAATTTGCAGTCTAAGAGTTGGAAAGCTGTCAACTAGATTAGGAGCACAGCAAAAACCAGTGCAAGAATGTATCACAAGGCCCGGAATATATCAATAGTTACACAGGTGGCTTCTGTCGTAGCAGCGAGCATGCTATAAAACTTTACAGTCATTTTCAAGGAGAGAGAGATGATACAAATTAAGAAGAAACTAGGTGTCCATTCTCATCAGTCTAGGTAGAAGATAGGGCAAATGAAAAACGAATTGAGCACACAGAAAAGTTAAATGTCATATAACCTACGCAAAAATATTCTCACCTGAAGACAGCTTCATCAACTACAGTATATATACGATGAAGGCGATCCTGGATTGAGTTGCTCTCTATCTGTAGCTCTCGAGTATCTTGCAATATACGCTCAATGTCTGCATCTTGTTTCCGACTGTTTTTGGTGATCTCAGTAATTCTGTGAATATAAGTTTTTCTTGATGGAACTTTTGCCTGGTTCTCAAGCTCCACCTTAAGTTTCTTGTGTTCCTCCTCTCTGTCACCAATCAAAATGTAAATGGCTCAAGCTAATAGTACTGAACATGAACTTTAACTAGAAGTAAAAATCTTAATAACTAAAAAGGATTTTTCTTCAAGAAAAATAAAACAAAGATTCTGAGTAGAGATTCTTTTTCTCTATATTCTCCGTAATAACAAGGGAATCTCCCTTGGCTCTTTATCTCCCTACATTAAGACAAACACGTAAATTACTCCAATTTTTTCATCCTTTTCTGCTAAATTATAACTTCAAAAGCTGATTCTATTTGCCTATAAATGAATAGTTACAAGTGAACTAACTTGATCGTGCATTAGTAACACAAAGTCTTCTTCTTTTCAGGGTTTCATGAATAATCATGATAAAACTTTCTTGCAATTTTTTATGCACGACTTGGTCATTCATCTCATGCTGCAGTCCAAGGCCTACTTTTTTGATGCAGCACGGTGTTTTTAAGATTTCGCCAATGGAATACTTCCTCTAGAGTATAGGGACTTTTTATAGCATATAAATCAACTGAATAAGAAACTCCTTGTTAAGAAACTGGCTCTAATAAGAAACTCCAAATTCAGCAAGCTTGAAATAGGAAAGAGTAATGCTATGTCCACGGCGGCCGTGCACATTTTTTGCACACTGCCCCTCACCTGCATTATTTTAATGCGAAAATCGAGGGGATTAAAATAATGCTCTGTGAGGGGCCGTGCGCATTCGTGGGCATAGTTATTCAAAAGGAAAATGCCATTTTCGCAAACTTTCCAATTTAGGACTTTGTATTCTTAGAACTTGTCTTAAAATAGAAAATCCAGGCCTAATGTATATATTTTTTTTCATTTTCTTCCATATATTGAGTTAGTTAGTTATATTCTTGTCTATAAATTTGCCTCAACTAGATCCTTATATTAGGATGCCTTACATTAGTCTTCCTTTGTGAAAAGAACTTGTCCTCGAGTTATCACTCTCATGTCACTTGCTAAAAAATAATGATTCTTCACAGCAGGTTGCTTCACCATGCAAGTATTATCATTCATTTGCATCAATATCATTCAAACATTATCCCCAGGGAATCATTTCTTAGAAAGAAAAGCAGACTTCATCACCAACTAAATCCCAAGTTCTTGTTCATGTTAATTAGCTTGCTCTTTGTATTTTGTATAGCTGACTTGAATATTAACACAGGCACAAGTTTTTGTCTTGTTTGACAAAGTAGAGTCAGTAATCGACTCAGCTGCATAGTGTACGTCTCACAGAGGGATTAAACTGGGTAGTAGATTTGAAGTAAGCATTATTGCAACTCAGGGAGAACTCCTTGGACATTATTGAGAATATCTGAAATTTCTTTTGGTGTAGAGTGTTTGCTGCTTAAGAGCTTTGAACATGTTCAGGAATCACAGAACTTTCCATTGGGGTAGAGTATTGCTCAATGAAGTGGAGAGAAAATCTAGATTGTTGGCCAGCAAATCTAGCTCATAAGGATGTTAGCCGTCCATTGGTGGGGGGTGTCTTGGATGAATTGGTTGAGGGGACTCCCTCTACTAGAACACCAAGCTTTATAAAACTCTAAAAGTCGTTAAAAATGCAAGTTAAATAATGGCCAACCCCACCAGGTGCTTTAGTTGTGCTGTTTAAAATTCCTCAAAGGTAGGCAAATCTTAATTTCCTTCCATATTTTTTATGCATAGATGTGATCAACTTGCATAAAGGATGCCTTGAATCTTGATTTTTTCAGAACTTCTCCAATTTACAATAAAAACTTCTCGTTGGCATTAATTTTGTTCTGGGTGAACAGAATTTTGTGACTTTCCTCAAGCTGAAGGCTGAAGCCAACTCTTTGGTTTATCACATAAAATTCAATCTCCAGTTAATCGAACGCAACTCAACCAACATGATAAGTTGCTTCATAGAAAGTAACAGCACTTCAGAGATCTGCTTTTCATTTTGATAAAGCTAGTGATGTACTAGAAAATAGATATTAAACGGACACATATACTCAAGCAAAGTCGATGGCAAAAGGGGTATCTCAAAGAGAATTAGCTCTTGGAGACACTTCCACAGTAACCTAGGTGACTGCTGCATCATAACTTTATTGTTCTATATCTATTTGAAATTAATAGAAGAAATCACCTTTTTTAAAAAAACATGAGCTTGACAACTTATTTGTCCAAAGAATCAGCAGATATAAGTACCAAAGACAATTCCAAGTGATCAGCAGATATAGTGAAAGGTTCAGCCACTTGAACTACTAATTAGATATTAAATCATTTAAACTAAAAGATCGGCAGCAGAATAAATGACATGTTTTTTATCAAGATATGACAACTAACAAACTAGAAATAGCAAAGACAAGAAAGAAAGAGTTACTGACAAAATACCTTCGTGAAATTTCAGATAAAATGGCTTCTGTTTCAAGCTTAACTTTTTGCAGTTGGAGTTCTTGTTGTTCATCAAAGACATGCATAGGCTGTTCAAGAATGTCTCTGTTATATGAGAAAACAACAAGTAATTTCTCAAAGGCTCAAACTTCCAAAGAATCAAACTAATTACGCAGTCTATCAAACACATTTTCTTCAAGAATGAGGGCTAACCATCACATTAAAAAAACACACTCAATGTCTATAAATGTTCCGCCAATTTACATTTACTTTGGAGCATCAGAAGCAAACGTGGATCCCACCCAAGAAGTACATCAAGTTATCATATAAGATCCAAATCAGTTAAGATACTAAGCCTTGTTTAACATAAATGAGGTTGACAGGATAGAATTCTCATGTGACATCTTCTTACCATCATGCAAATTCAACAGCATGATCTCAAGAGAGTTAAGCAGTGAACTACATTTAACTTATATGAGACGGACAGGATCGAATTTTCGTGTGGCACCTTCTCATCAAGACATAAATTGAACAGTATGATTTCAAGATACATTAAGCATTTGCTCTTTTTTCAGTTCTATCTCTTGTAGTCCTAATAGATAAAATTAATTCGGATCTCTAGATGCAAAACCAGTCTCGTTAAAGATGTATCCAGGAATAACAAGATTTTAGTTAAATTGAACATTTTTAATGAAAAACGTTTATGATTCATTTAACACTAAATGCTTTCACCAAGAAACAAAGACAAAAAACAGTAAAGACTGTTACAGCTTTGGCTCCACTGTATCACACCGCCTTGCTTCTATTCTCTTAATAAGCTCTTCAACACAGCTCTCAAATTGTGGGTCACCAGGTGTCATTTCTCTAATTTTATTTAAGTAGGCAGCTTCCTCTTCTAGATTCTGCACTTCTGAAGTTTTTGAACCCACTTCTAGCTCCATGTTCTTTTTTTGCTTCTCCAAATTTTCTACTTTCAATCTTACCTGTCATAAATCAAGAAAATTTGCTCGCATCATTTCAAGGAATAACGTTTACAATAGAAGCCAAAGTGCATGATTAATCTACCACCACAGCAGAGGAATCACTTTGTTTTTTCCAATTCAGAACGGAATGACAGAAAATGATACTAAGTAGTGCTTGGACTTTAGACTATGGGGAAATTCGACAAGTCAGTCTGCTAAGTCATCTAATGGAACATGCTCTCAAATAAAAAAAAAAAAAAAAAACCAAAAAAACCAAAAAACCCAAAAAAAAAAAAAAAAAAGGAGCAGTGCAAGAATTTGATTTGGTTTGTTAACGATATTTTCCCATGGACCCGTCGCGTTAGAAATACATTATGTACCAAAAATTGAAGTAGATGCATTTTTCTTTAGTCTACAGTGAAAAGGAGAATTACCTTAGATGACTCTTCCAGAAGTGAAGATAACTTCATTTCAAGTTCCAGAATGGATTTGTTGGTTCTCTCAGGGACATGTTCCTCACATCTGGAAACTTCAGATAATTTGTTACCACCCACGCCAAGCAGCTCTTTCTCTCTGAATACCACAGCACCAGGCCCACCACTGTCCACTGAATTACCCTCAACACAAATGTCATCCTTCTCTTTTTGGAGGAAACCATCTTCCTCTTTTTTGAGGAAACCATCCTCCTCTTTTTTGTGGAAACCATCCTCCTCTTTAACGCCTGCAGTATTTGCTTTTCTTGTTTTCGATAGCTTTTCCACTAAAAATCTCACCAACTTATATGAGTCTTCATCTGAAGGGTATAGGAACTGCCTGAATCAACACATATTCTGCTTGTAAAATAGTTTCATAGCATGTAAAAAAACTTCTATTAAAAAGGATCTAAAAATTTTTAAGATCAAATTCTGTAATTAGACAACAAAAGCAAGTTGTTGCTGGGCAAAGTCTACCAAATAGGAGCGGAATTAGTACTACGTTAGGAACTCTGAGCTCACACTAATCTACGGTTTGCAAGAGATCGCGAGGATTCAGTCTAAAATTCTTTTTAAGCACTCACTTGTTCATAGAAAATTCAAAATATCCACCATGAAGAAAGCTTAAATAACTACGAAAATGAGATAAACGTAGAACCGTTCCTCATCCAACAGATTGGCATATTATTACTCACCAGATGGAAGCTCAGATCGCCTCTATATCCGAGATTTTTTACCGCCGTCGCGAGTTCCGTACATGTCTTGACCTTGTCGGCCATCAAAACAGGTATGTCGGTAGGGAGTGAGAACGATTTGTCGATGAGACGGAGAGATTGAGCACATATTGACACCAAAACGTCTGAGCTGAGTTGTTGGATCGATGAGAAGCCGGAGGGAAGTGACACTCCCGAAGCTTCGAGAGCGTTGAGGAGGATTTCCTGCTGTGCTTCTTCCATGGTATGCGGGTTTCGAAATTCCTACTGCGAATATATTTCAGTCAGGCTCCACGTCTGGCTTAGCTCTTCGGTGCTATAAGCCGCTCCGAGATTTCAAAGTACAAAAAGAGATCAAAGCTTTTTCAAAGAGAACTGTTCGCAGAGTTGTCTCAACTTAGCCGAATTGGAACGGGACGCTATGTCTACAACATGAGTTAGGGGTTATCAAAGTTGACGAGGCTTCTTTCTCTCAATTTTTTTGGGTATTTAAGAGCATATTTGGCTCAGTTCTTACGTGCTAAAAGTCTTTTTTTTTAAGAGCTTTTTAGAAAATAAATATGTTTAGAAACATGTATAGAGATGAGATTTAAATATTTTAAAAAAATAATGCTAGTTGCACTTAGCCCATGAACCTTTCCACCCAGGTTTATCTTCTAGAAAATAGAATTTTATATAAAAAAAATTATATTTTTAAAGGCTTAGATGAAGATGTACATCGGATAGGTGAGTCTTAGTCCGCCTAGCATTACTCTTTAAAAAACCTCCACAACAATTTCCAAAAAATAATTTCAAAGAATCCTTTATCAAAGAACATAACCAGAGGTTGCCTAAATGTTATTTTATATCTGTATCATATCAAATTTTTGTTAACACCTAAAACCCATTACCGAACCCGCTTTTGCAACCCAATTCATTATCCTGCCACCCAACTCCAAAACCTGCCACCCAACTCCAACTTACGTACTTGCCACACAAACTCGGTATATACACCTATCTATGACCACCCAAATCTTGTCCTTGTTACACAAAGCTTTTTTGTTTGTTATACATTGCTAATTTACTATCATATTTTTGGTATTTTATTTTTTTTTATCCCTAACTCAGAGCTCCATGCATGCCTGCAACCTTACTTGTTAAGATGATCCTGGTTCCGCACTCCAGCAATCACCTTTAGAGAGTCTCCATTCTCCTCCGCCTGCTTGCACAAGTAATAAGGGAGCTTCAAAGATTTGCAAAGCCTAAGAACGGCAGTTCTCAATTTTATTATATCACCTGCAAAAGATGTTCGACGTTGGCACACGGTTCGTGACCCACCAAGAACGTCTTCCCAAGAAGCAGATAAGTAATATCTACGCAGGCATTTGGTTCATTGTAGTTGAGTTTTGAACTCTTTTTAAACCAAGAACGAAGCCATGTCTCAGGAAATTAAGGAGCTGCTAGCTGTTTCCCTGTTCCCGGTCATTTCTTTCTCAGTCGACAGAGATGGAAATTGTTCAGGAAGATGCGAGGGAGGAGGAAAGGGCATTAAGCCTCCCAATTGTGGGGAACACGCAGCTCCGAGAAAGCAGTAGTTTTGGCCACGAGGTAGAGCTCAATATCGCCCCAGGCTGTCATATGCGACTCGAGATCGATGTAGAGAGAGAGGACCTGCACAGGGATACCACTTTGCCTATATATCTCAAGGTACGAACCATGAATGAATCTTCTTCCTTTTTTTTTTTTTTTTTTCTGGGTCATTTTGTTCCAGAAATCTTTTCTGGAGCTTGGAAGTTACTAACGGATGCAATTTCTTTTATTGACTATGCAGTTTGAAGATGTGGAGTATAAGGTATGGACAGGGCCTAAGAACCCATTGAAGGCTGTGAGCAGAAAACAGGGGAGCTACAAGCAGATCCTCAGGGGCGTGACGGGGAGCGTATGCCCGAGAGAGGTTCTCGCGTTGATGGGACCTTCTGGGAGTGGGAAAACAACGTTGCTGAAAATCCTTGGAGGGAGACTGCAGGACAATATTAAAGGGGAGGTCTCTTACAACGACATTTCTTACAATGCCGCCATGAAAAGGAGGTTGCAGGGTTCTCTTTATTTCGGTTCCTTTTCTCTCTTTGAGTATAGACTCATTTCTTTCCGCTTGCTTACAGAATTTTATACTCGATCAATGAATGTTGAACAGGATAGGATTTGTTACCCAGGACGATATTCTCTTCCCTCAATTGACAGTAGAAGAAACTCTGGTTTTTGCTGCGTTTCTGAGACTTCCCCGGGACATGAGCCGGCGCCAGAAATACTCCAGAGTGGAGACTGTTCTCAAGGAGTTGGGCCTCGAAAGGTCTTCATGTCGTATGGCTAATTAAATACTTGTAGAGACCTCTACAGAAGAATGAATTATTGATGAAACAATTCGTTGCTTTCATTGACAGATGCAGGCAAACAAAAGTTGGAGGTCCCAATGTTATCAACAGCATCTCAGGTGGAGAGCGAAAGAGAACGAGTATAGGCTATGAAATTCTGGTAGACCCTTCACTGTTGTTGCTCGACGAACCCACCTCAGGATTGGACTCTACTGCTGCCAATCGCTTGGTTTGGACACTTCGGGGGATCGCCAAGGTACGTCTCCATTCTGGGCAATCCGTCTCGTGATCCCTGAACGAGTTCTTCTAGCGTTAATGGTGGTTGTATTTGGCTGAACCATAGTCAGGAAGGACTGTAATCACGACGATCCACCAACCATCGAGCAGAATGTTCCATATGTTTGATAAACTGCTTCTCATAGCGGAAGGTAGTCCGGTGTATTATGGGAAAGCAAAAGAATCCTTGGAGTACTTCTCGCATTTGAGATTTGCGCCAGAGTTGGCCATGAACCCCGCCGAGTTCCTGCTGGATTTAGCAGCAGGACAGGTGACTAACATAAGCGTCCCGGAGGAGCTGAACGTTCCCAAAGCTGCAGAGGATAGCTATGAGAGAGAAGTGATACAAGTGAGCAATTTCTCAACAGAAGTGTTCTTCATTCTGCATCTTCATTTAGAATTAGACCCTCTATTTATTTAAAACTCAGTGCAGTTTAAATTATGTTTCATTTAACCCCAAAGCTTTCCCTGTTTGGGTTCAGTATCTGCAAGGGAAGTACATAGCTCACATTGAGCCAACCGAAAAAGAAGAAAACCATAGATCAAGTAAAACACCATCACATCTTCAAATAGCTGTCCAGGTTAAGAAGGACTGGACAATGTCATGGTTGGAGCAGTTCATGATTTTAGCAAAAAGAACATTCCAAGAAAGGTACAGGGATTACCTTGACATTCTTAGAATAATGCAGACCCTTGGAGTTGCGGTCTTGTTGGGCTTGCTGTGGTGGAAATCCAAAATAGAAACAGAAGCTCAACTAAGAGATCAGGTACGTAGCATTTAAAACCTCTTCCTTCTGCTACCATACGGGAATCAGTGCAATTCTAACCTTTTGATCGACTGCAGGTTGGGTTGATGTTCTACATATGCATCTTCTGGACATCCACGTCCTTCTTCGGAGCTGTTTATGTATTCCCATTTGAAGGCATCTACTTGGTAAAGGAAAAGAAAGCAGACATGTATAGACTGAGTGCTTATTACTTGAGCAGCACGCTCTGTGACATGGTCGCCCACATATCATATCCCACCGTGTTCATGACCATTCTGTATTTCATGGCCGACTTCAGAAGAACAATCCCCTGCTTCTTCCTCACACTCTTTGCAGTTCTACTCGTTGTCATCACCACCCAGGTAAGTTACTCAAGAAAACCAGAGGGAGCAATACGTTTCCTCGCTTGACAATTTTGAAGTAATTGAAAAATTCGCTCTTGGTCAGGGAGCAGGCGAACTGATTGGAGCCGCTGTCATGAGTATCAAGAGAGCAGGGATGATAGCCTCAATGGTACTCATGTTGGTTCTCTTAACAGGAGGATACTATGTTCAGGTACTTCATTTTTCGTCAACATTCCAGCAGAAGAGAACCCACGATACCCAGAAACCGGAATGTCTCGAATTAACAGAAATGATCTCTCGCTCGTTTGTTTTGCAGCACATACCCAGTTTCATTCAGTGGTTGAAGTACATCTCCTTCGTGTACTACGGCTTCAGGCTGCTGCTGAAAGTTCAGTACTCGGGCGACGAGTTGTACGAATGTGAAAGTGAAGGCGGTTGCCGGAGTTTGAAGACCTCCCCGACGTTTAACACTCTAGATTTTAATGGTGACTATCGAGAAGTCTGGATTCTGTTAGCAATGGCTGTGGGTTTTCGAATTTGCGGTTATGCCTGCCTTCGTAAGAGAGTCAGCGTTTCTAACTTGTGAGAAATAAGAACTGCATAATTAGGTTTTTTCTCTCTTGGAACGGAAGTGATGGAGAAAAACGTGAAGGCAAGGGACCCGCGTTGATGCGGAGTCGAGTCAAACACCCATGACTAAAAGTCATATTAATTTTCGGAGTGGACTTCTAAAGGAAATGTTCGTTAACTATTCAACCCAGAATTTGATTGAAAGTGGACATGAAATATTTGTGTGGTTCATTGAGTCTTCAAAGTTTAAAGTTGTAAACACATTGTGTTAGAGTGAGTAATGGCATTTGGGTTCACCATGGTTCGGTCGTGCGACCCGACTAGGCTTAAACCATGGGTAATAGCATATGTTGGTTAAACCTGGTTCACGTAAGAACAAAACCGGGAATACCTCATTTGATGTTTGTTTCTAAAAACATACCAAAGTTGAACTTGCTACCCGCGCTTGAGTTCCCGATCCGATCCGATTTCCCGGTTTGCCTACCTTGACTACGTGGGACCGGGGTCGACAATGCCGATGGAAGGGCCGGCAGTGTCAGGCGGGCGGGATTTCGTACCTTTTACACGCTGTATCACCTGATTCGTTCAATGCAGTAATGCGGTCGGATTTTCGCAAAATCGGTAATCCGATCGGATTTGGCAAATCGGCGTCTGCCTGAATTTCTCTTGACCGCAAACCTTCTGCAGTCCGATCAGTTTGCGGCAATCCACGTTGACGAGCTTAGGATAGATCCATTAGACTTTCTTCTCACTGTTCCATGAAGAAACGGGTTTCGAATTTTCTTTCTTCGAGTGCAGGGATTAGGTTTTCTGGCGGCTCCTCTCCATATCTGCTGTTCTGTTCAGTCGAGCTCAGGTTGCAGTATTTGACGCCTTTCTTAATGCTATCAACGGTATCACTTTTGAAGGCGGACGGACGGTGCATCTCACTTTAAAGTGAGTTCCATTCGGTTGTTGTGGCGCCATTGATTTGTTCTACTTGTAAGATTTGTGAGGTTTAGATTCCTTCTTTGAAAATATCTAATCGCGGAGGAGTATTGTTGCTTTTTACTTCGAGTTTGGATCCTTCTAGCTCCCCGCTATATGGTCGAAGCTGTTTTATCCGCACACCCCTGTTTTGTCGTGGTAGTCAGCTTGCTCGCGGGGGTTTTTTCATTTAATATTTTCTCCGCGTAGGTGACTGTTTCTTAATCCAAATGGATTTAGCTTGGGCGTAGTTGGCGATCTAAGAATGGTGGGATATAAAGGCAAGTGCAGAGTGGCGGTTGTGATCTTATTTTCGTTGTGGGTTGGTTTTGCTGCTTTGTATGGTCTACTCCAACCAATTACAAATGGCTGTAACATGACTTACATGTATCCAACCTATGTACCCATCCCGACGCCACAAAATGTCTCATCTGAGAAGTATGGGTTATTCTTGTACCATGAAGGTTGGAAAAAGATAGATTTTTCGGAGCATCTTAAGAAGCTGAACGGTGTCCCAGTTCTTTTTATTCCGGGAAATGGTGGCAGTTACAAACAGGTCAGTTATAGTTCTTTTTTTCTCATGCAGTGTATGTAGACTGCTTCGTTCTGTATCTAAAGTACCTCCAGAACGGTGATAACAGGATTTGAGAACTTTGATCAAACGTATATGACTGAATGATAACTGGATTCCCATGGTTTATTGTGATTTAAATGTGCTGGAGAATGAGAACGAGTCAATGATACTATGTTTTGGGTGATTGACAGTCGAAAGTGTTTGCCCTGAATAATCTGTAGAATAGATAATTTCTATCTGCAAGTAATTGTGATATTTCCTTGCATCAAGAGTTGACTTGGAGGTTAGGTAGTGCGTTTGGTTACTCAGCAGGTTTTAAATTTTTATTTGTTATAGAGGGACTTCCTGTCTTACGCTACAAAGTGCCATGTCTTAAAGTTTCAAACCTCATATTATCTGGGTTTCTGTACATGCCACTCCGGGTTGGTTTGTTTTTTTTTTTTTTTTTTTTTGACTAGATCAAAGACATTCCCTTGCCCTTGACGTGGCTCAACACAGTCCTTGGGAATCCAATCAGCTGGCCAATGCACTAGCTAGAGAAGGCACCTCTTGACAACGTCTTGTTCTTGGGGCCTCCTATGCTCTTGACTACACCTTGTAGCGACCTCCCACCTCAGGCACATGCCTGGTTTTGTTATTCCACCTTAGATTTTTTGTATCCCAGTTTCCTTTTCCTTTGTATTTTCTCTCTTTATTCTTTTTTTTGTCTTTTTGATTGCTCCCTCCTTGCAAAGCTGTTTGGTTTTTATCAAGACAAAAATTTTGTTTCTGATGTGAAAATTGCATGAGGTTGCTGTCCTGGTCTAACATGTAAATATGATGGTTTTCTGATTTCAATATAGTCAATGTGAACTTCTTTAGGAACTGCATGCTACGGAGGTCATAGGGTTTAGTGGATGGTAAAATGTTTTTCTTGATTTCTTTAGACAACTGAGCATGCTGATACTTTGTCTTCTGGCGCTGCCAGTTCACAAGTATCAATTTTCCCCTGTCCAAAATTTTAAAGTTAAGTGGTAAGACAACTGAGCTGGCTTTCCTTTAGTTATATGGCTTGGCTTACTCTTGTATTTAATTTTCAGGTGCGGTCCTTGGGTGCAGAATCTGATAGGGCTTATCATGGAGGTCCACTTGAGCCTGCTTTTTACCAGGAGGCTTCTCTTGATTTTAATGAGGCAGCTTGGAGTGAGAAGTTTGAGGACTTGGATGATTTTTTTTCACGAAATCAGTATAAAAGCGTGCTGGATTGGTTTGCTGTGGATCTCGAGGGAGAACATTCTGCAATGGATGGCCGTATACTTGAAGAGCACACAGAATATGTAGTATATGCCATACATAGGGTATCACTTCCTTACACTTCCTTAAGCCTTCTGTTTTTTTTCTTCATAAGTTTTTAAATTTTTTATTAAAGGTCCGTAGGAATTTTATTGGGGCAGAAGAATGTAAAATTACCCACTGAAGATGGGTATTACCATTGAGCTTCAGAAAGTAGCAACTCAATAACCGCAAGAAAAGATCTTTACATAAAATCTGCTAAATATTCAAACTCGTAAACTACTCTAGCTTGTGGGTAACCCTCTTTTTCAGATTATCAGCAGCCAAATTAGCTTATCTGATCTATCTTGGTTCAAAAAAAAATTAGCTTATCTTGGTTTGTGAATCCATTAGGTATTGGCCTCGTAGCAATGTAACAAATTTCTTCCACCAGTGACAAGAACCTCCATGGTGTATCTGTGTCTTTTTTAAATCGACCAATAACCAAAGCAGAATCACCTTCAACTAAAGGGCATCTAAAGTTTGATGAGGCTTCTGTTTCTTCATAATGAATCTTCTTCTCTTTCTTAAAGAATTTTCAAAAAAAAAGAATCTTTTTCTCTCTGTTTTCCATAAAAGAAAATAGGTTTCATTTTCTTTGCTCTTTCTTGAAGAGTTCAAAGTACACAAAGTAACTCTTCTCCTATTCAAGAGGATTTGCTTTAACCAACCTCTTCACAAAAAAAAAAAAAGAGGATTTGCTGTATTTTGTTTTAATTTTTTTTCTTGTTTTGTTATTTGACACAGTTTCTTCCTACTGCAATGTTCTTTTTCTGTTTCTGGTCCCTTATAAGATCAGTGTAAAGTTTCATACTCATTTTGGTGATGTAGATTTTGGATCAGTATAGAGAATCTGCTAATGCAAGGCAACAGGAAGGTGATGAAATTTCTGGAAGCTTACCTAAAAGTGTAATTCTGGTTGGTCATTCTATGGGAGGTTTTGTGGCAAGAGCTGCAATTGTCCATCCACATCTGCGTAAATCGACAGTTGAAACAGTTATTACCCTTTCAAGCCCTCACCAGTATGGTTCTAGTTTCTTTGGCTTTTCTTGTTGTTACAGTTCTTTACTTGCGAGTGTCTAGGTGCTTGGAATCATGAACTGCTTATGACAGGTCTCCGCCAGTGGCTCTGCAACCATCTTTGGGTTATTTCTATTCACATGTGAACAGAGAGTGGCTAAATGGTTACGAGGTCAAGTCTAGCCACTCTGGTCACCAGGACTCAAATCCTTCTTTATCTCATGTTATCGTGGTATCAATTTTTGGTGGAATTCATGACTATCAGGTTTAGTTCCTGGAGCTTGGCCTTTCTATGTTGGGAACCTTTTCTATTTACATCTGCTTGAGTGAAAAATATGTTTTTTTCTTGGGCTGAAATCTGCATTTACTGTTGCACATTAATGTTGGTTTAGCATTATATATTTCTCAAGTTTGTGTCTAGTCCTGCAAAGCAAGCTGATTGCTGATGACTAAGAGTATCCATGAATATTGCTTGCAGCTGCAGAACATACTTCCCCAATTTTCTGTCTACAAAATTTGAACTTGGTGTTAGTGATTCTGCTAAAAACTTTGAGTTTCATGAATTTATTTGTATTTGATTAACTTTGCTCTTACTCTTTCCTCCTTTTGTTCTGACCCTAGGCCAGATTTGGCAAAATGTGTTATACTGGTCTTAGCCTTTTAGTATGTTGATGTGCTTGTGATGGACATATCATGGATTTTGAAGCTTCGCGCAATATTGTGTTACAATCTTACAGATATTGGATGTCCTTCAAGGCTTCTCAAATTATGTTATTAATACTTCCAGTTGCCATAAATTTCGATTCTTTATCATTTTTAGAGGAACATTCTGCCTCTGAAATTTAGAGCACCACTTCGTGCACTATTGGTTTTCCTATGCCTCTTGAATTTTATTAGTATTTGTTTACTTCTAAGCTAATTAAATAATTTTATTATCAAAGAAAGTTTGTGGCATGACAAACTAAAGGTACTGCAGAAGCCAGTAGGTTGTCGGAGCTCTGGAATATTAAGGCATTACAGCTATCTGATTTATATTCTTCAGGTTTTAGACTTCAGATGTAACTTTCATGTCTCTTTGAGTTCACTTTACAATATTTATATAAGATTCAGAAGTCACTTGTTACCACTGCAAACTTCAGTTCCAACTCCCCCGGCCCCCCCTCTTTAAATCATTACATTCTTATTCTTTTTATTATTGCTTTTGTAAAAGTGGATATTTTTTATAAAAAACGAGAAAGGGGAATACAACAGCAAGTAATCCGAAAAGGGCATCAAGATGATACTAGCTTCGCTCAGCTAACTCTCTTGCTGATCATCTTGCAAAAGAAGGTGTAAACAGATCCGTATTAGTATCCGGCAGCAACTTCCCCCTAATCTAACTGCATACCTGTACTTCTTTTATCCAGCTCATGTCTATCCAGTTATGAAAGCCTTGTAAAACAGATGTAAATCATTCTATGATCTTATAGAAGGCAATAAAAAAGCAGTTTCACTGTTTCAAAAAAAAATGATACTAGCTTAGGATATATGATATTCAAATGCTGCTGATAATTCCCCATTGTTGCACATTATTCAGCCATACCCATTGCTTCACGGGCGGGGTGAAAATGCTTGATCTGCATGGAGATAGTGGTTCTTCAATTTCATTGAATTAGTTGTTGAATCTCCAAACAAATTTGTCGTTTTCTTTGGCCATAAATGACTTCAAGTTGTGAACTTGAGCATAGCTCAGTGGTCACATGGGGGGTTTTCTAGTGGGAGCCCTTGGGTTCAAGTCTCCTTAGGGCATCAGAAAAAAATACAACTTTAAAAAAAAAATGACTTCAAGTCATCTTTCAAAATCACCGGACTGCTAAAATACCTCCGAAAAACTCTCAATCTACTGAGGAGTTTATGAACTTCAGCTGGATGGAGTCAGTGATGCCTAAGTAACCATCATAAGAAAGAAAGAGACTAGCGTGGTCTCTGATAACAATCCCAAATCTAAAGAGCATAAATTACCCAGAATTTTGTCTTTCAAATTCGATTGTAGAATCTGTTGACAGCGAAAGTCTAGGTTGTTAACCTTTCCCCTTTTTAGATTGAGAAAGCTGCTAACGTTTTCCAGTTTACCCAAATTACAGCAGCTAGGACTCCCTCAAAATCGTTGTGCAGTTTGGTTCCAGGTAAGGAACTGATTTCTCAATAATTCCTCCAATGGAACCTGTGTTGATAGGAGTTCATTGAACTCCAAACCAAGAAATCATGATACAGAGGCAATTGCTGAATGATCATCAATAAAGAAAAACAGGTAGAGTGATAAATGAAAAAAAGTTAGTATTTGAATGAAGTCACCTATAGTTATTTGTGGATACGGGTCAGCTAATCACTAGCTGACTCTCTAGCTATGGGATTTCTCTAGTTGATTGTTCTGTTTTCTCCATGTATTATGATTTATGTGCTATTTGCTCATTTTCTTAATTCTTTAACCGAGTCTTATTTTTGTTTTCTTATTCTGATCTAGCACCTTTTTTTTTTTTTTTTTTTGTGTTTGTAGAATCTTATTGTGCCAGTACTTTTGTTGACGATTGCAGTTCTTTTTCTTTTATGTATCTTGACAATATCAGTTTAAGAATGCTATTATTTTTTATTCTTTTGGCTTCTTATATCCAGGTTCGTTCAAAGTTGGCATCATTGGATGGTATTGTCCCTCCTACTCATGGTTTCACAGTAGGTAGTACAAGCATGAAGAATGTGTGGCTATCCATGGAACATCAGGCTATTTTATGGTGCAACCAATTGGTTATTCAGGTATCTTATCAGACACTGCACTTTTCTTGTATATACTATATTTACCAAAAGCTTCTCTGTGGTGGTTTTGCCATTGCAGCTCTCCCATACTCTTTTGAGCTTGATAGAGCCCGAGACTGGTCGTCCATTTGAAAGCCCACAGAAAAGGCTAGTTGTACTAAGCAAAATGCTTCGTAGTGGGCTGCCACAGAGCTTTAATTGGATGAGGCAGGCACAATCCCATGAGAGATCTGTCCTTGTTCCCAAGGACATAATTAGTGTTGTCGGTAAGTTAAGGTTTCATTTCCTGCCTTAGTTTTTTCTATGAAATGGTGAAACTTTTAGTGATAGTAAAACTAGTGATACAATATTGTTACAGCAGTAGTAGTACAAATGTACAAGACTGAGGCCTCTTTTGAGTGCAATGTGCAGCTATACTATTATACAAGATCTGTTACTATTATGAGTTGCTGTGAAAGTTGTCCTTGTGATTCCTGATTTCCTGCCTTAATAGCATTTACTACACTTGAATAAGTTGCAAATTCATTTTTTTTGTTGAATGGTAATCTACAGATAAAAATATGATATGACAGCACTGTGTTTTCCTGTTAAAGAATATAGTGAAAAAATAAAAGGCAGAACCTTCAATACCTGAAGCAAATGTGATATCCTCAAGGGTACTGTGGCTTTTGTTTACCGATCTAATGCCATAGATAAGGAGCTTAGGAAACTAAATATTGAGTTGCTTCAATGAAGAAAAGCTGCATACCATGACAAAGCTCTGATGTATGTATTGCAGTGATGACGGTAGCAGCCAACCCTTCGTACTGCTGATTATGTAGCTGACATCCTTGCTAAGAGGGGTTCTTGCCTTTCCCTTTTGGCAATCCCTTCCCCTGCTGAGGATTAAGGCTTTGCCTCCCTTAATGAAACTCCTTAACATCATGGATATTGTTCTTATGGAAATTAGGGAAAGATATTATTCTTCAAGGTGATGAGGGAAAAGAAGTCACCATTTTTAAAACTATTATGAGGGAAAACACGTGGACTTTCAATTTTCAAAAAAAAAAGATGAACTTTTAGGAAGATTGCCATCTTAAATAAGTACAGATCATACTTATTAAGAATCACTTTCTTATAAGTTTGATTTTTGTTTGGGCACAATTTACAAAAAAAAAAAGATTTTTTTTTTATCCCATATTCATGTTGCACTAATATGCAGTGCTGATTATTTGACTTCAGGGTCCCAAAGTCAGAGTCTTGCACATTGTCCTCCATCTATCCATTGGGCTGAAGACAGCCTTGAGAGGGATCTATACATTCAGGGAACAATGGTTACTGTTTTAGCAATGGATGGGAGAAGGCGGTGGATGGACATAAAAAAACTGGTTAGCAGTGAATTTTTACTAAAAGCATCCATACAAATCTATCTGCTGTTCTGCTGTTCTTCATCTTTATCTTTCAAGTGGGGTAGGTGATGCGATATGTAGATCATATGATAGGAGGGTCATCTCAATTTGAAGAAGTAACATCCAAGTGCTCATTCTCCAGAAGAGCCAAGTCTTAGGATTGTATTGCTGTGGACAGCCAAGTGGATTCTGTGCACTCTGATCCAAAGAGTCTTTGAAACCGTTGAGTCTTTGGTCGTAATTCACTAGCCAAGTGGATTCTGTCTCTTTGGAGGGTCATTCATTCCATTCTCATTCCATGTTTTTTATGTCATGCTTCATGGGCTAGCCATTTTTTGTGATTATTTAGTAGCAGGTTGAAAATTTATCTTCTTTTACAGGGCTCAGATGGTAAAGAGCACTTTGTTTTGGTAACAAACCTTGCTCCTTGTTCTGGAGTTAGAATCCATCTTTGGCCTGAAAAGGGCAAAAGACCAAGTGAGAGAGTACCTGCGAGTAGGAATGTTCTTGAGGTGACAGATAAATTGGTCCAAATGCCTGCAGGACCTTCTCCGAGGCAGGTATTATATCTATGCTCCAGTTATCATAGAGTTGTATGTATCAAACTGCACTTTTAACTTAAAGATTAATAAATCACTTTTTTTATCTGTTCTATTCTGTTTTGGTGATTAGAACTTAAAATAATGTTATAAAACTGATCCAGTTATCGACCATGAGAGGAGAATGGGTCCAGGACAACTGGGTTGACCTTTGGTTGAACCTGACAAGCACCAGCATGATATCACAATTAAAAAATTTAAAAGTTAAAGAAATCCCCCTCCCCCTCCCCCTCTCTCCATTTGAGGGGGAAAATTTCTCGCTTGGTCTCCTTCGTATCCTGTGGCCGTGAATTCACTGGCTACACAGGTTGTGCAGTTAGCCTGTTAAACAGGCAAACTCAGTCAGGTCAGCTGGCTTTGCCATATTTCCGGTTCATGGGACTCAAAACCTAAACAGGAGTCCAGACCAGGTTTTATGAAAGAGCTTTAAGTTACTTTACTTGTTTAATATTTTGTTAATAATGCTTTTTTATGGGAAATAGTGTGAACTATGATTTGCAAACATGCTTGTGGTAGTTGTTTTTAATTGCTGCTATTGATCTGTGTTTGTCCCCAGATTGAACCTGGCAGCCAAACTGAACAGCCTGCTCCATCTGCTGTGCTTAGATTGAGTCCTGAGGTCATGCAGGGTTTTCGTTTCTTAACTATCTCAGTTGCACCTCGCCCGGTATTGTTCAATTGTTCATCTTATTTCTGTGAAAGTTCCTTAGTTCCTATTTCTAGGTTTAGCAGTTTTCCAATGGAAGCTTTCTTATATTTCTGTTAGATGCTTTATGTGAGCATATTCTAGTCATAGCTATCCTTTTAATAAAATTTTTAATTCACTCAATTCTCTTTCAAATGTTCATTATCCATAAGTTTTTCAAAAAGGTTGTGGATAGAGTCTTTTGGCTGGATGACCCCTTGGGAAGTTTCTTGTGTGAGGTCTTGTTTCGAGTCTCTTCAGGGGAAATGGGTGTGGTATGCCTGTGTGATAAACTTTCAAGAAAATATATTTGTAGAATTATTGGCAGGCTTCAAAATTTGCTAGTGTAGCCATTTCATTAGATTCATTAATTGTGTTACTGTTTTAGAGATGACTTTGTGCTCCTTAGTGCAGCATCTGTTGGTTTGGAATGGATATTGGTGTTTTTATGTTTATAAATTTGAAGTGACATGGCCGCACTTATCAACATCTTGTTTATTTTGCTTGAACTTTACACTTTGAGATTGTTGCCGTTGTATTTTCAAGAGAAGTCTCCACAGATACTAAATATCATGTTAAACTCTACCCGGTGTGAGGATTTTGCGTTTTCCTTAATATGCTTTCTATATATGGTACATCTGTTCAGTTCCATTGGGAATTCTTAGTGCACTTATCCAGCTATTTGTCCAAAGCTTTCAAGCACTGATGTGAGTATCATCTTTTCTCTGTGACAGACTATTTCTGGTCGGCCGCCTCCAGCAGCTTCAATGGCAGTTGGGCAGTTTTTTAATCCAGAGGAGGGAAAGAGAGATTTCTCCCCATGGTCATTACTATCTTCTAGTTACTTTAATGAGGTCAATACTTAAGTCCTCAAATTCTGTTTGGTGTTTTTTGATATTTTCTAAGCATTGACAATCATTGGTTCACTTCCTCATTTTAGAATTCTAGGTTGTACTTTTGCTGAAAAATGACATTCAAATTGTGCAGGAATTCTTGATGAAGGAGGATCACCCACTTGCCTTGAATCTCACCTTCTCTGTAAGCTTGGGGCTTTTGCCTGTTACTTTGTCATTGACTACATTGGGGTGTGGAATAAAAAGCTCTGGGCTCCCTGTTGAACAAGCCGGAGATTTGGAACAGAGCAGTAAGCATACACCATGTTTCTCATTTAACTTTGTAATCTTGCAAAGTTTCACAAGTTCTCACCTTATAATGGTCACATTGCAGAAGTTGTGTTTGAGAGCCTTCCTCACTTTCTAAATCCAACAAGAAGGCTACCAAAAGGATATAGATCAAGATTACCTTCATTTTGTTGTATATCACCCTGATTTAGTTTCATATGATGGTTTACGGAAAAATGATGTTAAACTGAGTCACTTTCCAAGTTAAAGGATAGAGTTCTGTACTTCTTGCATGAAATAGTTTCTTAAATAAACTAAGTCATCTTTTAGTCCAAATTTCCTGTGAAGGATGTCAATTTGTTTATCATTCGTCTTTGTTTTTATTTAATGACTCCAGACTGCCTACTCTTCTATTTTTTTCCTTTTTCTTCTTTTATCTCCTAGTTTTTCTGTCATCTTGTTCTCCCTTTTCCTGGCCACTTTCATGTCCCATTCATCTCCTCTTGTTCTCCCCCATCGGTTTCTTTTTATTATAATCGTAGTCCAAACTGGTTTTTCTCTCTGTCTTCCTCCCCGACATGGCAGCGAATTGGGATTCTTCAAATTTCGAGCCTGTCCCACAAATCCAGTCCCGTGATGGGGTTGAAAAGTCAACACTCCACCGCTAATTTAAGAGATTAATTTTTCTTGTAGATTTATATTATTAATTTTCTTTTTAATGATACATAATACTAGGTTGTGTTTTTGAGTCAACCCCATCCCTAACCTGATCTGTAATGGATTTTCATACAAAAGCCATCCCTTCCCATGGCTCAGGTTTGAAACCCATCCCTTCCCATGACTTGGATTTTGTAACCCAGTCCTGTCCGTGCCTTGGGTTTGAAACCCATCCCTGCTTCAAGTGGGCGGGTTAAGGTGGTTTTTCCATTTAATCCACTTTGCTACCATCCTTCCAGTTCATGTTTCTCTTTCAACCTGCCATCTTTCCAAAATCAATTACTAAGAAAAATTATTAGCTTTTCCTCGAAGTTGGTTTTCATCAATTCACTATCAGGGCGTGTGTACTGTGGCTTGTTTTGTGTTTGCTTTCTATCAGTCACCACCATTTCTAAGACTAGCTGCTGTTACTTAGAATTCTTATTAACTTTTTTTTGGTCTTGCAGGTCTATGCAAATTGCGTTGCTTCCCACCTGTGGTTCTTGCTTGGGATTCTACTTCTGGTCTACATGTTGTGCCAAATTTGCAATCTGAGACTATTGTTGTTGATTCTTCCCCTGCATTCTGGGGTTCAACCAAAGATTCTGATAAAACAACAGTGGTTTTACTGGTATGCTACCATTTGAATGACATGTACTTGTCTAGGTCCTGTCTGATACACCATTTTACTGTCTGAAAATACTACTTTGTTTACAGGAGATAGTTTTGTAAATAAAGAGAATTTTATTCATCACAAAAGTGACTTTGTACTTGTTTATTCTGTTGCAGGTTGATCCTCATTGTTCGTATAAAACTACAGCCTCTGTCTCTCTCACTTCTGCCGCAAGTAGATTTTTGCTTATGTATTGTTCCAAGGTAAGTTTTATCAGTGTTTATGCTTTGAATTGGCATTTGATTTTACGCATCGTCTACAATAATTTGATTCTTGAAAGACGTCCCAACAAGAGTTCACAGTGAGGAGTTCAACCTTCATTTGAAAAATTAATTAAGTTTGTGCCTGTATGAATTACAGTACAAATAGTTCACTTTTTTTAAAATAAGTAATGGTGATTTATTATTTGAAATTGTTATAAAAAAGTTATAATTGAAGCAGATTGATACAGTCGGGCTTTCCTCCTTGGCTAGTTGCTGAGGGAAGCAAGAAAACATAATTAAGTGAAAAGGAATGGGATTGATTGCTCAAGCTGAAATTACTGTGGCCAAAAGACGCTGGTGTTCCTGAACCTGAGACCTGAGAATTAATAGATCTAGATTTGGTTGTACAGCTCAAAGGTCAATTGGTTGACTCTTATTTTCGGTCTTCCAGAAAAATGTTTTTCCTCAACTGCAGTTTGTCATTTAGATTCATATTTTCTAGTTGAATACTAGTTATTCATGCTGTTGGTACATTACTTCAGTTTCCTCCAGTTTGTTTGCTGCAAGCCCTGTATTTTCTTGCCAGACACTCTTCCAGCTACACCATGTGCTACTTAATGATGTTATCTTAGATGCCTTCCTACTAAGCGATATCTTTTCCAAAAAAAGTTTGATATTCTTAACTAACAGATAATATACATGTTCTTTTCCATTTAAAAAAAAATATATGTTTCTAGCTATGGATTTTCACCTAAAGTTAACCTGGGTGGTAGGAGATTCTTTAGTTTATCTGTCTGATACTTCTACATGATGAAACTTTGCAGATAGTTGGTATGACGATAGCAATAACTTTCTTTGCTTTGATGCGGCAATCACGTGCATGGGAACTTGATTTGCCTCTTCCATCCATGTTGACAGCCTTGGAATCCAATTTGAGGATGCCCTTACCATTTCTGCTTGTAGCTGTTCTACCACTTTTCTTTTCTTTGATTCTTTCCCTGCTCACACAAAAAATCTGGCCTCCATTTGCTAGCTTCACTACCGTCTCTATTATTTGCTTTGCATTTGCGAATGGATGTGTGATGGTGTTAATTTTGATCTCTCGGTTGGTCTTCCACATTTCTGCCACTATACATGTTGTTGTAAAATTACGGTAAGTAACATTGAGTTTATTGATGATTTATCTGAATGATGGTGTTATGCTTGATTTTGTGTTACAGCAGACTGGTTAGTTTATTTGTTCAATAACATTGAAAATTAGAATCTCATCTCAAAGGTTTTATACTTCTTACTGCATGAATCAGCAAAAGTAGCATGTGTAGCATGAGGATCTGAAATAAACATAGGACCGACAAATACTTGATTGAGTCTCGTTTATCCACTGCACCTTCTGTTAGTCTTTAAGGTGTCTGGAATGTGCAAAATCCCTTGCATATTTTGAAAAAATATGAAGCTTCAGTTTCCAACTCCCAAGCCTTTAGAACACAGGATGCACAAAAAATCACTAGACCTGTTTGACTTCATTGTCTGGGTTGCTCTTAACTTGTAAAAGATTCAAACTGTAGAGACTGGTTTGTTATTGTTAAATGCGACCTGCTTTAGGAAATGATATCTCACCTTTCGGTAGTTGTTTGTTCTTTCCATAAGTCCCTTACGTTAGAAATAGAACATTGTGGAAAAGATGCTATGATTGCTGTCAGGCAAATCCTCAAAATGCTTTTACGTATTTCAGATAAATGCAAAGTTATGAGTGCTTTGTGATGCATGTTGTTTTTGAGAGATTTATGTGATCCATATGAATCTTATGCAGGTGGCAGGCATGGGAAGGAAAATTTTGCTTTACATTCCTTCATCAATTCTTTAATCTCTTCGCAGTCATGACGTCATTTAAGGTAAATATATACAAAGGCAGATATTAAGCACTACACAAAAGCTTATGATGCTGCAGTGAATCGTTTAGAATTTTCAATTTCTTGTCATAGTGAACCTTCTGTTCTTAAAAAAGAAAACAGGAACCGTAAAGCCCTTCATGCAACTCTTAAATTTCAAATTTGGTTACCCTTAAAAAAGGTGCAATTTGGTTGGATGGGAAGCATGTATTGCATATTATTTTAAAATTTTAATTTCACTAAACTGTTGACATGTTCAATGTTGCTCAACATTGTGTGCTGTTTGCCAGATTCCCTCTTCCGTAAGTCTCAAAATTTTCATTCTTTCTGCTCACTAAACCATGGTTATTTAAATCCCAATCGTGTAGAGCCTTAAATTCTGACATTTAACAAGATGTCCAAGCTGCCTTTCTGAAAATATTTTAAGTGTAGTATGACCATTTGTGCTTGCAGTACTATATATGCTTGACCTGCTCTTCAATAAATTATCTAATTGATTAACTGAACAGGTTTTCAGGATTCTCAGAGGGAATCCAAATCTTATTGTGGTGGTATTATCAGCTTGTTTGGTTTCCTTCGTCCATCCAGCTATTGGTCTCATTGTGTTGCTCATGTCTCATGCTGCTACTTGCCATGTTACACTTAGCAGGTATCTCAGTATGTTCCTTTTAGGAAATTTCCTTTTTTCTTTTTACCTACAATATTGGTGAATCATGCAATTGGAGGAAAATGTAGCCTTTATGTACACCCCCAAAAGAATAACAAAATTAAAAAATCTTGTTTTTACATGGAGTTGTTCTCTTACATCTCATTATTCTAGACTGGGCCTGGTTAGGGGTCTGTCCTGGTCCAATTATAATTGCGCAAATATATGAGATGGAAGAAGTCCATGAGGAAGCAGGGATGATAATAGGATTGATGAAATTCACTAAATGGCATGGAGGCAGATAAACAAAAAGGGGCTTTCTGTTTAACATTCCAACAACCTCCTCTGAAGGTCGTGGTCGCTGCCAACTTTGTTAAAATTCCTTCAGGAGATTTTTTTTACCTATTTCTTTCAATTTCTTCTATATTTTGACTGTAAATTTATGTGCTTTTAAGAGAGGAAAAAGAGGAAGAAAGCTCCATTTCGTATGTAATAATTTGACTGCATATTGGCTATATGCACATTTTTCTTTAAAGTAAATAAGATCCTGAAAAGGTTCATTTGGGTTCTCTGTAACAGTTGTATGGCGGCTTCATTTCGCAGCTATATACAAAGAAAGGAGGCATATAATTCTAATTCCAGAAGTGAGATTTCTAGACTACCAAGACCAACATCGGGTGAGGCATTCAGCCCTCTTCTTCCGCTGGATGAGAATGGTTCAAATAGTCCAAACTCGACAAGGAGTTATGGAGACAGCCAGTTGGAGATTTTCAACTACCGTCATGGACTGCTAACCCTTCATATCCTTGCAGTGCTCATGTTCGTTCCATCTCTTGTGGCTTGGTTACAGGTACTGAACTGGCCTTTGGACTTAATTTTTCCCCAAATCCATCTCTAGCTATCTGTTCCTTTGGCCTTTCTGTAACTTCTGGGTCCTTAAATCTCATTCACCTGGTATTATTGAAAATTTAAAACCAAGTTAAAGAAAGATGTAGGCGATATTATAGACATCAGAAAAGGCCTAAGAAAATAGAGCAAGTGGAATTCCGGTTAGGAAAGATTAGTGTTGACTAGCTGGAAAGGAGTGCGCCAGCAGCAGTAGAATTCACCTTCTTTTACATGCAAGAGCTCACGTATTTTACTTCAAGGCGGTTTGAAGAATCTGCAATGGCCATGTGTAGACCTGCAGTGATATTAGTCATCGCGTACCATAAGTTCCTTCTCTGATGCATCCCATTACACTAAAATATGAAGTTCAAATTTTCCTTTCAATGATTTTGCCTATCTCCCCAACTTTGGACTTTCAGGCCAGTGGTCCATCGGAGTTGTCATCCCAAAAATATCGAAATTAACCATCCAGCTGATTGGATGAATTTATTTTTTCAACTGGAAGGTCTTTTAACTGAACATCACCTGAATTCCATATCCAAGTATTAGACCCAAGTAGGAAAATTCTGATATAAAATGTCTTCTTTTTTAGGAAAATATAAAATTCTTTCCTATGGCATTTAATGTTCTGCCAGGTTTATCAGCTGGTGCTCAGAGTTTAGCATGCACCTACATGATGTGCTTCACTGACGTTTCATGCCTACATTATTTGTCTTTGCTGTTTTTTTTTCAGAGGATAGGAATGGGCCAGAGCTTTCCCCGATTAATTGATTCAGCGCTCTGTATCGGTGTCATACTGCACGGCATATTTGGTTGGAAGCCTGGCTTCAAGACTCTCAAAATTTCTCTCCCCGGGGCCAGTAGAGATGAATATGGTCTAAGCTTCATTTACCTGCTTGTTGGATACTACTCTTATCTGTCTGCTCTAGAGTTGGCCCCGTTCAGAGCATTCAATGCGATGGCTGTTATTGGCTCCCTGTCCTTTGTATTGAGAGTTATGGAGAAAAGGAATGGGGAGGTTGGTGATGCTTATTTCAAAAATGGCCGAAAACACTCCCATAAACACTGAATGGTCTTCCTTATATCTGCACGGTAATATCTAATTAAAATTATTTTTGTAGATTTTGTGTTCTTCACGGGCATCAATTTTTCAAGTGAGAGTGGTGTAACATAAGGTAAGAGAGAGAGAGAGAGAGGAGGGAGGGGAGGGGGGAGGGGGGACTTCATGTTTATCCTCTGTTGTCCTCACTTAGACGGTGTAACATTAGTTATTTTGTCCATCTCAAGAATGATCGTTGGATTGAAAATGCATAAGCGCTAGTTGTGGTCTCTCCCTTCCAGCACCCAGATCCAATGCCCTTATTCTAGAACCTAAATACATATGACGAAAATATTCTGGAACTATTGAGGTAGATGTAAGAGAGTGGATTACGACAACAGGTTTCTTAAAAGAGAAGGGGTTTTCGTTGCCCACCGTATTCGTCCTGGTCTTATGATCTCTTAACCAAGCCACAGCCTACAATATCTCTGATGATTTTCTTTCTGGGTTTCTGATTTCTTAGGCATAAAGCTGAAAAATTAGGAACTCGAACCTAATTCTGCATTTGAATTATCTCCTCGCAATAATTGCGCTATATGTAAAAACGTAAAAAAAAAAACAGAAATTAGAAATTATGGGTTCCAGATTATCTGACTATTCAGGTTATCGGACACCTTACATCTTTTTTATCCGAAAAACAATTATCTAAGATTATCCGACATTTTACCTAAAAGTTTACATAAATATCTTGCAAACTTCCTTTTTGTTTGTTGATGATCATGATACGGAGCATGCTAGCCCATATTGATACTCCACCCGTCCACCCATCCATCAATGAAAAGAATTTCAGTATAAACTATGATAAAAAAAGGACAGCTAACGGACATAACTCCTTGTCCGAAATCGTAGAGGGATCGCCATCCGACGGCCCAAAAAGCCTCCTTTCGAAACGTCCCACGTAAAAAAGTGGGCCCCTTTTGGATTTTCCTAATAAAAGGCTGCCATTAACTGCGAAAAAGAGAAGGGAATCTTTTTTCAGTTTCTTCTGCAGTGGCTACCTTCTCCTTTGGCCAAAGAAGGATGGCGGGAGACCCAAACGAGGAGCCAGAGGGATCCTCCAATTGGGGCCGAAGGAAGCAGAACCTCGTCTCCGACCTCGCCGTGAAGCTCGCTAATGGGGACTTGGAGTCCAGAATCCAGGCGGCGAGGGACATCAGGAAGCTTGCCAAGGCGTCCGCCAGCACGCGATCGGTCTTCGCCGCGGCCGGGGTCATTCAGCCGCTCGTTTCCATGCTGGGCCCTTCGGAACCGGACGCCAGAGAGTCCGCCCTGCTCGCTCTACTCAATCTCGCTGTACGGAACGAGAGGTGAGAGTTAGGGTTTCCTTCTGTTGGTTAATTGATAATGCGTGTCGTTTACTTCTATGACTTGTGATGGAATTTCTGTTGGGGATGAGGGGTTACACTTTTCGGGGGGTGAAAACGAAACTCTGTTTTTGTTCGGACGAAATAGTGATGCGGCAGTGGATCTAATCTCATTCTTTACGAAACTGTTGGATTTGGAATGTTAGTATCAGTGGTTAAAAAAAAAAAAAATGGTCAGTCATTGTGGGTATTTTTGGATCTGCATCTTGATTCTAGGGATTCTGGTTGCTTCCAATTACTAAAGCATGTCTCGTCTTGCTTTGGAATGTCTGTTTTGATTTTTTTTTCTTCTACTATTATGTGGATGTTCAATGGTTGAAATTTCACTATTGATTGTGGCAGCGTTATCTCACGGATGCTATTAAATAGATTACTCATTTTTGGGGGTATACTATGGGGTTATATTATTGAATCTGTCAATATTAATATCAGCAGTTTGACACTACTCTTGACTACAGCGAGATAGCTTCTCTTGTTTTTTTAGGCTCATCAGAGAGGAGACAACACAAAATTATTGGTTTCTTTTCAATGTCGGCCTTGTCCTCTGAGTATTGCTAGAATAGCAAACTAATTGGTTTGTACTTCATGGCACTTCCCTCGAATTCTTTTAGGTCAATCTGTTTAAAAAATTGTGACTGCCTTGAGTTTGGTGTTATCTGCCTCTGCGTTCTGAGGAATGTTTCTTTTGGGAAAGGACACCGTTTCCAG
Source organism: Aristolochia contorta (assembly GCA_022405105.1). Lineage (NCBI taxonomy): Eukaryota > Viridiplantae > Streptophyta > Magnoliopsida > Piperales > Aristolochiaceae > Aristolochia > Aristolochia contorta. Next base: position 16,441,739 of record CM039668.1, on the reverse strand, counting down.
TTGATCCATTAGGACCAAACTCATTTATCAGTTATCAGCTTCTGATATCATGGGAATTTATTCTGTTTTTTTTTAACGAAATATTTACAGGAATAAGGTGAAGATTGTAACATCTGGCGCTGTGCCTCCTCTCTTGGAGCTGCTAAAACTTGAAACTGGCAGCTTAAGGGATATGGCCACTGCTGCAATTCTCACACTCTCTGCTTCATCTGCCAACAAGCCCGTCATTGCTGCATCAGAAGCCACTCCTCTTCTGGTGCAAATCCTCAGCTCTGGGAGTGTTCAAGGAAAAGTTGATGCAGTTACAGCCCTTTATAACCTTTCAACTTGCAAGCACAACTTTACCCCTGCTCTTGCTTCTTTAGCCGTCCCCTCACTCCTCTCCCTCCTCAAAGAATGCAAAAAATACTCAAAATTTGCTGAGAAAACAACTGCTCTTCTTGAAATCCTCTCAGGTTTTGAAGAAGGACGAAATGCCATATCAAAATCGGATGGTGGGATATTGACCATTGTGGAAACCGTGGAAGATGGATCCTTGGGGAGCACAGAGCATGCAGTGGCAGTTCTGCTCTCCTTGTGCCGTAGTTGCAGAAGCAAGTACAGAGAGCTCATACTTAGGGAAGGAGCAATTCCGGGACTTCTACAACTAACAGCAGAGGGCACTCCAAAGGCCCAGGAGAGTGCTCGGACCCTCTTGGATCTGCTCAGAGATTCCCTCCCCAGCAGAGACTGTCTTCTGCTGTTTTGGAGAGTTTTGTCTATGATATCGCCTCACAGGTGGAGAGCACAGAAAAAGCTTCAGAAACTGCAAAGAAATTACTAAGAGACATGGTTCAACGTAGCATGGAGATGAATTTAACCCGGATGCAGCTTAGAGCTAAGCCTTCCGAAATATCCAGAAAATAAGTAATATGACAAAATCAACCCGTGCCCATTTTTTCCTCTTGAAGTCTTCCCACATTACGTTGTATCCGTCTTTACAGAGGTGTTGTATATAAATGTTTGTTTTCCTCTAACTGTATATTTTCCTTCAAGTGTTTCTTCTCTCCACTTTAATGGCGAAAAAATCGCATTCGATCTTCTCCATTCCGACAAGTTAGCTTCACTAAACAAACTGAGATTTTAACATAATTCTATAATGTCTCGTTTCAAACATCATAATCACGCCTAGTATAGTTCAATTCGTCGTGTTTATATAACACTAAAAGATTACAAGGGCATCTTCATCCCTTCGTCAATTCTCTACGGAAAAGTAGGAAAAATCCCCGGAACGACTATGTCGTCTGTTGGAACTTGAGGAGATGCGGCAAACAGTTATGTCCCGCAAGTCTCTCTCCCTCTCTGAGAGGCATTATTCAAATTTTCCCCATACAATAGCAGCAGCGGACGCTACAAGAGATACAAGAAAGCCGGAAAAGAGAAGCATTCATGACGACGGAGAAGACTGCACCCGACAGATCAAGCCACAATCATCTAAATACTGAACATTGGCACGGAAAGATTTCGATGTTCTCTCACACTGCAACAAAGAGATTAACCGCCGGGAATTTGTAAGATCCAGAACGAGAGAGGACAGATCCCAGAGATCACAGATCTCGATTTTCGTAAATCGGTACGTTCGTGTTCATCCATTCTTTCTTGGATCTCAGATTGTTCATGATTTGGCAAATCGTGTATCAGTATATTAACGAAGAGTTACTGATTCACGTTTCGATTTTACCACGACGAATTGAGAAAAATGTGGAATCATCAATTCGTGAACTCAGTATCGTTCAATATCAAATTAAATAACGAAACACTTCCTTGACATGATTGATGATTTACATCATATTTGTAAAAAGTATACAAAAATTCATTATTTCCTTTGCGTGCAAAGTTGGGAGAATGATTGATGCGGGTCCACTATTTAAGACGGTCACAAGTGCGGGACCCCATAACTGGTCCGCTTGACTCTCCTCCGTCCACGGCTTGTGTTGCGAGAATATCGGGGGGAGAGATTTGATTGATGAAGACCCCCCTGGTGCCAGTGCAACTTCTTTGTTCTTTCGCGTTCTTCTCTCTCTCTCTTCTTTGTCCAGAAGATAACACGTTTGCTCAGATTTTTAAATGATAGCTTTCTTCTGTTGATTCCTTTGTCCAATATACCCACGGAAACGGGAAACGACTCTGTTTGATACCACTTTAGCAATTTACTGTTGTTTTTAACTAAGTCAGGGATGATTTCTGCGGATGTTGTTATTCATTCTGCTGTAAAGGATTGGAAGTTCCAGAGAAGTCAGTGAAGCGAAGAAGAAGGGTTCGTCATTTGGGAAAGGGTGATACCACTTGTTGTCTGTCACTTCACTCAAAGAAGAGAGAAGTCCCCTTTTTTTTTTGTTTTTTTTCTAATTGCTTATGAGCGTTCTGTGATGGTGAGGTTGGGACTGGGGGACTGAAGGTTGGTTGGATCGTCTCCTTCGTCTGCCCCTCTCCGATGGAGCTGGTTCCTTACTCCAAGACTGACTCTAAATCTGCCAATCCTCCTTGGCAGGAAATGTTCCGATCCGCCTCCGTCCGCAAACCCGATGCCGGGTCCACCGGCGACGCTTCCCCGCCTCAGCCGCCGGTGACTTGTGAGGAGTCCGCGTCCAACCAGATGCAGTCGTGGGACCCCCAGGTGCGTCTTGCTGTGTACATCGCGATGGCCCACGCCGGCCTCGCCTTCACTATCCTTCTCCTCTACGGTCTCGCCAAGTTGCTGGAGGACTTTCTCCGGCCGATTCAGTGGGCGATTCTCTGTTCCATTCCTCTTCGAGGAATCCAGACTGCTCTGGTGGATTTTTGGACGGACCCGCTTGAACTCGGCCTCACTGAAACGCTGCTTGCCGTCCCTGCCGCGCTCGTTAGGGTTTCGATCGAGTCTCTCGTCGACATTCGCACAGCGTGCGCCCGTTTCGCCCTTCGTCGCAAAGTCAGGGAAGATGCCGGTGAGAAGGGGGCTGGTTTCTCGCGGCTTCTTCGCTGGCTACTCTCTTTCTGGGTGTTCATCATCACCAACGAGCAGTTGGGTCTCAGTGCTTCACTCGCCTTGTTTGGTTTTGGGCTGATATTTGCCTCCGGCGGCGTTAAGCCTACCATCTCCGCGCTTGCCTCTTTTCGGAGCGTGAACCTTGGGATGCATCCTAGAAGTAGAATTGGCGGGTTCTTGACTCGTGGGATCCTCAGAAGGTTGAGAACACTTGTGGCTGTGGGACTGATTGTTGGGATGATTGTTGGGTTCTTGGCTGGTGGGATCTTTTTCTCCTACAAGATCGGAATGGAAGGTAAGGATGCAGTTTTTCGCTGAAAGAACATGTTGAAAAGAGTAACTACGCCGAGAAGTTTGGGAATAAAGAAATGGATGGAGGAGAATGATGTTCCTGCGATGGTTGATACCTACACTGCAAAGTTTTACGAGACCATGTTAGAGCAAACTGATAATTTGGCCAGACAGTACAATTTGACCGACTTTGCAGAAGGACTCAAGCATTTTGTAATTAAACCGCCCGTTAATTCCTCGGCCTCTTCGACTGCTTTGGTGAATTCTCATCCTGTGACTGAGAAGCTTCAAAATTTGAAAGTTCGAGTCAGTAAAAGGGAATGGGGTGAAATATATACAGAATTGGATTCAGTGTTCAGAGAATTATTGATAACTAGAGTTGATTTAGTTGAGAAGGCAAAGGAGCTCGCCCTACAGGGAATGGAAGTAGCTAAACGTCTGTTAGCTAGTGGTACAACCTTCCTTGGTGGGTCAGCAGGCATACTTTTCTCAGTCGGCCATTCTATCATTAATGGAGCTGCAGATGTTGTGAACTTTGTGTCTCAATCTATGGTCTTTTTCTGGTTATTGTATTTCCTTATCACATCAGAATCAGGTGGTGCAACGGAGCAAGTAATGAGTATGATCCCGATTTCAACACCTGCAAGGACCCGATGTGTAGAAGTTCTTGATCATGCTATAAGCAGTGTTCTTCTCGCCACTGCAGAAATTGCAATATATCAAGGATGCCTCACATGGCTTATGTTTTGGTTTTGTTCCATACATTTTGTATATATGTCAACAATTCTTGCTTTCATCAGTCCACTGCTGCCTATAATTCCGCCATGGCTTGCAACAATCATCGGGGCAGCTCAGTTACTCATGGAAGGACATTATATTCTTGCTGTTGGGCTGACAGTGATTCATCTGGCACTTATGGATTATGGAGTTTCTGTGATCCAGGAAGACATTCCTGGGTATAATTCTTACATAACAGGGCTCAGCATTCTTGGAGGGATCACTTTGTTCCCTTCTGTACTTGAGGTAATTATCTTCATCGTTATTCATCTTCATCCTTTTACATGACAAATCATGCGATGATCCCTGATATAGAAAATATTTGTGAAAGAGATTTTGATTTTCCGTTGCATCAAATGAGAGAGTGGAGAGAAACTAAATTGACACCCTATTCTCGTCAAAAAACATGAACACCTGCATATATACCTGAAGGTGCTTTTGCATCCTCGGTGTGAGTGAACGTAAGTGATGACTTTTATAGTTAAGATCATTCATTTTGGAGGAAGAAGTAGCTGGATAGTGTAACCTCTTTTTAAGAAAGCCATTTGAGATGCAATATGGCTTCTGCACGGAAGTAACTCTTTTCTGCATAAAGTATTACTTACACAACTTTAAAGAAAATGCTTAGGACTTTCCCCGTGTTTCTTATAGTTGCAATGTGTAGATCAACTGCATAGGAGTGACTACTGTATATGGTGTTTTGAAGTGATATCAATTTGGTCAATCATTTAGGATTAAATTAAAAAGATTAGTTGTAAGTAAAAAAGAAAAGGTCAAAGAGAAGCTCCTTCAGTTTATTTTTGTATTTAGTACATTTTTGCAATGTCACCAAGGAAGGAGAATACCCTTGCAACTTGAATCTCTTTGCTTTCAGATTTCAGTGTAAGATATATTGTTAAAAATGTGGTGTTGAAATTTCTCGTGGGACTTGAGTTTTCCTTTGCAAAATCAGTGACAAAGATGCTTGAACTATCAAATTAAAATTGAAACATATCCTCTCATCTTAGTTTCTTTGAATCTGGTTCTGCAATTCAATTTCTTTAGAGGATGCATGGATTACTCTGACATTAAGATGCGGTTTCATTCTTTTGTATCTAACAGGGGGCTATCATGGGTCCATTGATCATGACGGTGGTGATTGCCTTGAAAAACTTGTATGTCGAGTTCGTGTTGGTTGATGCAAAGACTCCCACAGGCAATTAGCCGCCTCATTCCAAACGTATGTTTTCTTCAATCCTGAAAACCCAAAACTACTACTGTTGAAGCTGGTCCAAGGAGAAGAACAGCAATTGCTGCCGAGTCCTTGCTCATTGTCCTCTGTCTGCAAAACGTGTCTTGTATATTGATTCTTTATTTGTTTGATTGCTCGTAGATTTTTCATTCATCATCGAGCTGTGATTCTGCACAAAAATGCTTATAATACATATTTTCTTGCCGTTTGGTGGAACAAGGAATAATGTACATTGTGTCTACTTATTGAACAGAATAATCCATCTGTCGTTCGAGATGGTCTCACCAACATTGCGCGAACTCTAACAGAACAAAAACGAAACGGAAGAAGAAGAAAACTGGACCAGTTTAGTTTCCTACATTCAATTGCAGACCTTAAATAAATTTTTTCCTCTTTGTCTTCCCCTGTGCAAGCCGGAATGAATGTTCGTAAAACGAATTCGAACTGAAGTTGCAGAACAGTTCCAGATCAAAATGGTCATGGAGGAGAAGAATCACTAACAAAATTTCTGCTCTTTTAAAGAGGAATTTCTGAAAACGAATTCAGCTTTTCCCAACGCGTGATGTCAATCAAGACTCGATAGATTTCACTGTCGATTTTGGTTTATGATATGGATCTGCAGATGAGGACGGCTGGGTGCCCCACACAGTGGCATTTCCCGTAATTTTTTACTGAAGCTGGTAATAATTGCTCGCGTCTTCGTCTCTTTTTCAAGGTTTAACGCTTGTCGGTGCGTCCACGCCGAAACTCCCTTATCTCATTATATACACGAATCTCTGGAAAGTCATCTAATTATTAGCATACGCCACCCTGCGCACCACGCACCGTCTTGCATACTTTATCCCGTCCGATGGTACTGCCACGCGGTGTTAGATGAACCGACCGCACATGGTGCGCATTGCGCACTACGGCGCCTTTTAATATTCACTGCTGTAGTTTGATCCGATTAATGGCGACTCACGATTAATAAAAGAACGAAAAAGACTCGGCCGAATCGAGAGCAGCTGAGTGTAAGAACAGAGGAGTCGGGGCATCAGCGTATCTCCGATCCAAATGCGGGGAGACCTGGGATCTATGAACGCGTGAAAGAAGGTGCGAGTGATTCGGTACCTAGAATTTTTTTTTTTTGATATGTCTCAAATGCGCTCTTACTCCTTGGACCTCTCTGTTCTGTTTTCTCTGTACTTGCTGGGACACTTGCAGATTACAGAACTGGATGGTCTCGGACGACCATTACATACATTTGCTCGCTAAGGTTCATCTGAAAACTGGTTGTTTGAGATCTGACCGGTGAATCGGTTCTTGTGAGAGATTTGTCTTGTTATGTCTGTTTTTTGTATCTCTGAATCTGAATACTAGTTTTGAGCACCTGAGAAATCTGATCTCGTGAATTTAGTGTTTTTGTTGGATTTGATGTTGTTTTGAGTGGATGGACGACTCTCCTGTGGAACCGTTGAGTGTTTACGGCTCCAGCTTCGTGCTATCGTCTCTGTTTTGGTGTATTTGGTCTAGAACCCTACTCTTTCTACATCTGGCTTCTTTTTTTTTTTTTTTTTCTAGAATAGAGAATGTTGTTACTGCATCTGAAAAACATTTGCCTTCTGTAGTGTCCTTCATATCGTCCATTCGTAGGAAGAAATGCATAACGCGCACATCTAATCTTTGAGAGCTGCTGCTTTTCAGAGCTGCTGATTCGGTCAAGGTTTCGGAGACAGCTTTTCTTGTGTTGGAGAACTTCACAACGTACACAAGATGTTCATCCGACAACCACTTAACAGATCCGGAAGTTTCAGAGCTGAGAACCTTGGACAAAATGCAATGGCCATGATTGGAAACTTGTGTTTCACACTATTTGTTTTAGGAGTGTTGATTTTTACCATAATTGCGGCAACATACCAGCCTGAAGACCCTCTCTTCCACCCTTCGACCAAGCTCACGACCTTCCTTACATCCACCTCCAATGCCACATTTCGGTCTGACGAAACTGTCCTCAAGACTGGTGAAGACTTTATGTCTTCAAACCAATCTGCATTTGGAACATTCCTAAATGTGACTGATGTTGCTCTGAGTGATTCAGCCGTGATCACACCACTTGTCCCAGACTGTGACTTAAATAGCAGAATAGACTGTACAGACCCTGAAGTTTTCCATTTATTGATGAGATCCGCCATTGACAAATTTCAAGACATTCATTTCTATAGATTTGGCAAATCTGTTCCTGGTTCAGATGATAATACGTGTGATTTGGCTTGGCGGTTTAGACCTAAGGAAGGTAAAACAGCTTCATTTTACAAGGACTATAGGAGGTTTGTCATATCTAGGTCAGATAACTGCACCTATTCGGTAATTTCTATTGGGGATTACCATTCTGGTGTTAATGCAAGGAAAAAAAGAAAAAACCAGAAACCAGGGCTTGAACCTACTGCTAAGAGGACTGAGGCTTCTGGTCCTTCTGTACAAGTGATTGGGGAAACTGTTAATGATTCTCTTCCAGTGGTGGTATCAGAAGAAAAGTTCACAAGTGGCCGCTACTTGATGTACTCTGGTGGAGGTGATCGCTGCAAGAGCATGAATCATTACATATGGAGTTTCTTGTGTTCATTGGGGGAGGCTCAGTACCTCAATCGGACTTTAGTTATGGATTTGAGTATTTGTTTGTCCTCCATGTACACTTCATCAAATCAGAACGAGGAAGGAAAAGATTTCAGGTTTTATTTTGATTTTGAGCATTTGAAGGAATCAGCGTCTGTGTTGGACCAAAGTCAATTTTGGACAGATTGGGGAAAGTGGCAGAAGAAAGATGGTTTAACTCTTAACCTTGTTGAGGACTTCAGGATTACTCCAATGAAGCTAAGGGATGTGAACGATGTGTTTATTATGAGGAAGTTTGGGTCAGTGGAGCCTGATAACTACTGGTACCGGGTGTGCGAGGGTGAGGCTGAGTCTGTTATTCAACGCCCTTGGCACCTTCTGTGGAAGTCCAGACGATTGATGGACATAGTGTCTGCAATATCTGCAAGGTTGAATTGGGATTTTGACTCTGTTCACGTTGAGAGAGGGGAGAAGGCAAAGAACACGGAGCTCTGGCCTAATCTGGCCATGGACACATCACCTGCAAATCTTCTTGCTACACTGCGTGAGAAAATCGATGATGGGAGGCACCTCTATATTGCAACTAATGAACCTGACGTATCATTCTTTGATCCTCTGAAAGATAAGTATACTACCCACTTTCTTCAGGATTACAATGATCTCTGGGATGAGAACAGTGAGTGGTACTCGGAGACAAAGAAGCTTAACAATGGAGTTCCAGTGGAATTTGATGGGTACATGAGAGTGGAAGTTGACACTGAAGTGTTCTTGAGAGGGAAAAAACAGATTGAAACATTCAATGATCTCACTTCCGACTGCAAGGATGGGATCAACACCTGCCGCTCGACTTCTTGATCAAAGCTAAGGTTTGAAGTTTTGATGAATGAGTTACACTTAAATTTTCATTTGTATCTTTAGCTGCAACCTTTGTTGTTCAAAGTGATTGATAGCTTACATCTCAATTAATGTGCCGTCACCTTATAGGTAGGACTGCTGAGTATGTATTAGTTTATGTATGTATTAGTTTACGTGTAGGTGTTTGTCTTGCATTTTGGATCAGCTTGGTGTACGAGTCAGAACAGTGATTTCAGAACTTTTAATGCAAGCAATGGAATTAGTTGACTGTACTGCTCGTTGGCCCACACTGTTCTCTGGTGTGTTGGCACTTGCAACTTGTGCATTTTTAGAGATAAAAAAAATTGTGCATTTTATGGTGGTGATTAGCCATTCTAAAGTACTTTCTTCTTTAGTTTACTTTGTCCATATATTCGTCCACTGCCTCGTTTTTGTTTGCAACATAGTATTAGGTACTCTTTGCGTCCTGAGATGGCGACATGGAATTGCTGATTCAAAAAAAAAAACATGGCGACATGGAATGTCCTGCATTTAGAAATTAAAAATTCAAACTAACAAAACTTGGAGGCTTAATGTCCTTCGCCCACCAATTGCATTCTTAGACTCTTTTTTTTAAATCTTTTTTGTTAAGAGCTCGCGTATCTGTCTCTCTGGAAAATGAAAAATTTGTCTTTGGACCCCTAGTACTGCTGCAGTTTAAGATTTAGGGAAAATGCTTGCCAAGTTGAGCCGTCATTAGTTGCAGCATATACGTAGTTACAGCTTTGGTTGCGTTTAATTTGCCGTTTTGTTGTGATTATGGCCGTGTGCTTCGCCCAACTCTTTCCCCCTCCCCCCCATAACGATTCGGCACCTTTTGTCTCAGATATAATAAGTGACGGAAATAAATAAACAAAGTGGGAAGCTCCTGTTGTTCCGGTGCGAACCTCAGTCTTTCCTACATACCACTCCATCGAGATGTCTATTGTTGCCTTAGGACTGCCCACTGTTGCTTGCCACTGCAACAGCTTCTGCAGCTGCTATTGTTACAGAAATGTTGCTTGGACGAGCCCCTTCTTAGCAGTTTTCATAGTTCAATATTTTTTCTGCCTCTGGGTGGCTCTGTGTTGCTCAAAAGGTATTGTATAGGGGATTCTTGACCGAGTCTTCCTTGACGCAACAGGATAAGGTCAGAAGAGTTGATAGATTGCGCAGGACAATTTTTTCTATAACATTGATCTTACCCTGATGCACTTTCTCGCTTGTACAAGGAGAGAGTTGACTGATTGATGCTTCTTTTTGTCACCTGGAACATGGACCTTTTTTTTGTTCCGATCTATTTGGCGAGCATGAACCCTACCACGATACAGAATTATATACCTAAATGACAGCATCTACAACTGTTTTATAACTTGACGATGAGCAGTAATTTCGATGGGCATGTATCTATGAAATCGTACATGAATGAATACCACAAGAAATGTGTCATTCCCTTATAAAGGAGAAATTTAAGGTGGACATGTAGCCTTAGTAGCACATTGTTATTTCACTTATCTTCTGTTGTAAGCTCAGGTCATATTTGTTTATTTAGACTAACGAAAGAGGCCTGCTGCAAAGGAATTAGATAAGGTTTACAGTAACCTGACCTTCGTTCGACGGTTGATCGGCTTCACCCATCCGTTCAAAGCAACAAGCTGATTACCTAAGCAGAAGTTTGGATTAAGAAACCATCCCTCACTGGCCCTGGACCTTGACCAAGTGTAATTTCTTTCGGAAAATTTATAAATATATCTCCATAGTCTAATCGTTCAGAACTCTGCTCATATCTCAATTGAAAATTTAGAGCATTCCCTTCTTTCTATTTCAGTTCCTAATCTTTGTTGCGGTTAGAAAGAAGAGGAAAAGCCCTCCCAAAGAAAAAAAAAAAAAAAAAAAAACAACAACAACAACAAGAAGGAGAAGTTTGAAAGATGATGGAGATCCTGTTTTATTCGGGATGATGCTAAACCTGAATGTTACGTTAAATTAATTTGCGAGGTCTCCTTCGAATTCTGTGTTGAAATTTTGGGGTGTTCGTTTGTGGGTCGATTTGGATCATCTTCTGCAGGAGGAAACGAGGTGGAGAGGGTGGTATGATGGTTATTCATGAGAAAGGCGAGGCGTCAATGGTTCAGAAGAAGAAAACGGCCGATGAGTTTGGTAGCCAACTACACCCTTGCTTCGTCACAATATCCGCACCCGCCAAAATTCAAAAAATTGAAATTAACGAAAAGGCTGTTGCTCGTTTCCTTCTGATAAAGTCCCTCTCGGTTTTTTTGCTTTTTTATTCGAATTCTCTCCTCGGGGAGTACTAGGTGATTTGGAATTGGAGTCTGAAGATCTGTTGCTCTCAATCTCGTTTACTTCACCAGTAAACCAGCAATGGCCGGTTAGGCCAACAGTTAGCTTCTAGCGATTCCCCTTATATTTGAAGCAAAGCTGTTAGATTTCTGGTCGCCATCTAACCCAACTCTACCTTATTCCATCCCCGTTTGATCCATCCCCTACGCCAACCCGGCTGCGTGTAAACAATTCAAATTGGTGAAGTTCCATCGTATCTGGATCAGTAGCGGGCTACGTGTTCGACGGTTGTTCTCTGTGCCCGGTCCTGTTCTTTGGATTCAATGAAGAAGTTCGAGTGAAGATGGTTATGCATGCTGTGAGTTCTAATTCTTTTTGCGTGAGAACTAGAGGTAGCTGTTAATGTTTCTTCCTTATCAGCAGTTTAATTTCGTGAATCCCATCCTGCAACACTTTTTTTTTCCTGTTTTTTTGTATCTTTTGGAGCTGGAGTTTCTGGTGTTTCTCATCAGTATAACTGAAAAAACTCCCCCTACTGTATTACTGCACGTTGCGGCATCTTCACAGAAATGTATCCTATCGTGAAGATTTTCGTCTTCTGCAAAGTAAGAGTCTGAGAAACTTATGCGGATCATCTTGACTGGTGGCGGAAATTGCAAAGAGTAAGAGAGGTCACCTCTGCCGTTTTGACGAACAAGGCTAGCTGTTTAAGAATCTAATGGGTCCTCGCTCTCATCTCGCACGTAACATCGATGAGGCTGCTTTAAATGCATCAAATCCTGGGGTTAATGAAGATAATCAAAGCGCCCATCAGAACGGGTCAGCTCGCTCTACACCACTGTCGCTATTGACGAGGACTGCCATGAGAGTTTCAAGGGCCAGATGGTTCGGCTTCTTGAGAAGGGTCTTCCTGTACCAGAACGGATCAAGGTCCGACTTGGGTTCGAATCCTTTCAATTCAAGTGCCTGGATTGCTGTGGAACTCGTTGTCTTGGCTGTTCAGATAAGTGCGATTACATTCGTTTTGTCAATCTCCAAAAATGAAAAGCCAGTGTGGCCGCTCAGGATTTGGGTCGTTGGGTACGATGTCGGAAGTCTGCTTAGTATTCCTCTTCTTTACTGGCGGTTTCAGCATCGATATGCGATCCAGAGAAACGGTCTCAATTCTGGCGACATTGAACAACAAAGAGGTAGCGAGGAATCAAGGTATAATATGCTTTGAATTGAATCGAAGTTGAAAGAGGTCCAGCTGCAGCAATATATAAATGAAAACCCTTGTAACTCTTTCTTCGGGTATTTTGTTCTAATGCTTGATCAATCTTCTTTGTTGATAGGAGTTCGCATCTGATGAACAAATCCAGGACTTTTCTGGAACTGTTCTTCGCAATATGGTTTGTGATGGGAAATGTTTGGGTGTTTGATTCCCGTGTTGGGAATTATGATCAAGCTCCGCAGTTGCATATACTCTGCATCTCCCTTCTGGCATGGAACGCCATCTGCTACTCTTTTCCTTTCCTTCTGTTTCTATTGCTTTGCTGCTGCGTACCAATGATCAGTAGTATGCTTGGATACAATATGAACTTGGGCTCTGTAGACCGGGGTGCATCAGATGATCAGCTTTCTCGCCTTCCCAAATGGAAATACAAAGAAGTTTCTGATGAAAATTCGGTAAGTGCTCGCCCTTATTAGCGAACAGAAGCCACTGTCCACCTTGTCAATTGTGCTTTACTTTAGACCAACTTCATTAATTTGACTTGATTCGTTTCTTCTTCTTATTGGACTATGCAGGAATGTTGTATTTGTCTAGCAAGATACAGAGAGAAGGAAGAAGTGAGGCAATTACCTTGCTCACATCTGTTTCACCTAAGATGTGTCGATCAATGGCTAAGGATCATATCTTGTTGTCCTCTTTGTAAACAGGAACTTGAAAAATGATAGGATACCGGATCGTCATATCCACCTGCATTTCACCCGTATCTTGAGTGAACAGTATCTGTAAATGCCATCACGAACCCATTGTACAGCGAAGCACCCAGGCATGAATTTTCCTTCAGTTTAAAGATGCGCATAAGGTCTCGATTACATTTGGAAAGTAAATACCCCTCAACGGAAAGCGGTCAGTAAAATATTTGACACAACAACAATTTCAGGGCCGCTTATAAATGTATATTACAAATTCTGAGCAGCCTAGAGATGTATTGGAACTCAAATATTTCTTTCGGGAATAAGAGATCTTTTGCCGACCTGAGTCCAGGTGAAACTCAGAAAGAAATTGCATAAAGGAAACTAGGCTAAAAGGAGAAGAATACACAAGCTAAGCCTCATAAAGCTACACATGTACAAGGCTGCAAAGAACAAAGAGTAAGGATAGTGAAGGTATCATTTCCCCCTAGTCTTCCCCTTCTTGACTGGAAATAAAGTCAATTTACTACTGTGAATGTACCGTCCCTTCGTGGTCTGTAATCTGGAAATCGCCACTTCAGACTGACCATTATTTGTCTCATCCTCCATGAATGGCTTCACCTCAAACTCGCCTCTAGACAGGCCTCTAGCAACCTGCAATACAGAGTTCAGTCAGTCTTTACTACTGTTTGTCGTAACTCATCACACAACTCTAGCACATTGTTTTTTTCTTTCCAGTATCAATATAATATTCCTTGTTGAAGTTTATTGTCATTGCACCAAATTTGATCAGCATTGTCTCTTTATATGAGATGTTCGAGTATTCTTGTCTGACAGCTTGCGGTTATAGAAAAAAAAAACATAAAAACAGGGCATTTGATCAGTCTATTTATGTTCTCAAGTGGCTCTAGTTTACTCTCTGGGTTGCTGCAATGAATGGTAGACGAACCTTGAGCATGGGTTTAATATGCCAAAATGATTTTATGCCATCTTTCCTTTTTATCATTTCTCACTTTTTTAAAAAGAATTGCAGCACAAGTTAGAATCTGACAGCACCTTCAGAAGGATCCACACTTTAAGTGAACTACTCAATAGACCTAATTTTGTCCTCTTCCCAGATGTTAAGTAGTTACACATGTGACGATCAACTCTCAGCACAAATTTTGGCCATGACTTGGCATGTCGGTGTTCTTTTGGGCTTGAGAGGGCCTGCAGCAGAGTAAAACTGTAGTAAGATACAATCAAGACTACATGTGTAAAAATAATAATAAATTTGATGCATACAAGCAATCTGCAAATCTCGTGCTCAATTTTAGAAAAGAAGTCTCCAAAGCTTCAACTCGACCAGTGGCATGACAGCAAGCGCAAGGTTCACTGATCATAAATGTGACACTTGGACGAACCTGTACCAGGAAACACATTACAACCATGTACAACGGCATAAGCATATGTTTTATGGATCACTAATGAATGCTGAAATTTCTAGAGCATGATGTTGTCCTATTACACAGAAGGGAAGGCCTTTTCCAATGAAAGCACTCAAGAAAATGATTTCATAAATATTTTATATGCTAAACTGCATTCACTTTAATATCTTGCTAAGAACAAGGAAAAGCAGCTGATTAATACATGTTTTATTTTTGAAAAAGACTAAAATTTTATAGCTAAGGATGTGAAAATTATATTGTTTGAACAAAAGAACTTTGATCAAGTGCAATATTACCCAACTTGATTAAATTATCATGTATGAAAATACTTGAAGACGTACCCTCTTTCTGGTTATTTCCATCAAACCATGTCTAGATAACTCGGAAACCTTCACCATAGAACGGTCTTTCTCAACAGCTTTCTTCATTTCCTCGTAGACTATCCTCTTATGTGCTTGGAAATTAATAAAAAAGAAGAAGAAAAAAACAGTCAACAGATCACGGGATAGTTTCAGTGAGATGCAGGAGTTCTAGAAGCATGCATCAACTGAATCCATGACAAGAAACAAAATTTAGCATGGGTGTTGTGTTGCTAAATTTACATATGATGCGAATGAGTAGCAAGTGCCTAGGCACATGTTTTATTAGTTCTATACACACTCCCAACTACATTACATGCAATTACAATTGCCTTTAAGCAAAACCAAATATTTATGGAATTCTAGGCTGACAAAGATGTGTGTGGTTACCATCATCAACCATATCAATAAAATCCACCACAATGATTCCCCAATATCTCTAAGCCTCAACTCCCTAGCAATCTGAAACATGAAGCAGAAATTTTCTTGATTAACAGTCTTTCATGACATTATTTTTGAATGGTAGATCAATAGTTTTTGCCTTGACTCACCTGTTTTGCAGCTGCAAGATTTACATCAAGAATAGCTTTCTCTTGTGAAGTTCCCTTACCTAGCATTCCATGTCCCCCATTCACATCAATAGAAACTAATGCCTCAGTTTGCTCAATAACAAGAGAACCTCCATTTAGTAGTGGGACCCTTCAAGACAAGAAATTTTGACAATTAACCTATGCAGAGAAATATGTTATTTTCTTTTTATTCTATTCTTTCATACGTTTGGAGAAGGTAATAAATCCACATCCAAATGCAAAATTTTACTACAAGCAATTGGATTCCAATCTTTACTCAGATTTCTCAATTTTTCTACCATTTTACAGGACCTGGCAAAGACATATAACCACTATTAGACTCATTAAAGAAACAAATAATTAACTACGTACTTCTTAAGCAGTAATTGAGATGTCACAAAACCTAAACAAATTCTCAATAGTAACTTAAATGTTTTCAATCCAATGCACAAGCTATGATGCATAACAGTAGTTTCATCTCTTCTCCAATAGAGCAGCATCTATGATGATAGTAATCATAACAGTAGTTTCATCTCTTGTCCAATAGAGACAGCATCTAGTGTCCGAAGTCGGGCACAGCGGCTGTGCCCGTAATAAATTTATTCTACAAAGGCTAAAATTTGCCTTCACAATAACAGCAGGCCTGTACCTAATAAAGTTGGGGATATCATTAGAATAATCACCTGCTTAGAAGTTTAAATATTACAAATATTGTGTAGGTCACAAGACTCCAAAGAACATGAAAACAGGTAATGGCAGTCCGCCTTATAATCTAGGAATTATTCTCTTAATCAGCTTCTAGCATACGGTATTTCAGCTCTTTATTGGTTTAAACAGAAACTACCTCTCTGATATTCATTATATGCTAACCTACTGAAACAACATAAGCTGACTTCTGACCTTTTACTGAGGATGCTATTGATCTCTTCTTCAATGCCATATTCGTCAAAAATGGGGATTCTCTTATCATACAGTTTCACTCGATCACAAAGATCTGGTGCAAAATCCTGAAGGTAAGTTGTGACCTGAAAGTAGCAAGTCCATAATATAAGGGAATACAGCAACTTAAATCAGAGTCAAGACTGTCTGCCTGTGTCAGAAACCAATCAATTTGTAGAAAACTGAACAATAGTATTTACTATGTTTTGATGGATTGAACCCAACTCCATCTCAAATTAACTAGCCACTTAGAAGACCTATTGCTCAACCTTGTAACTTTTGTTTTCTAACATTGCCTACTGTGGGATTTTTCCCACTCATCCCTCACCCAAAACCACACTTTTACAGTCCTGATAGGTTCTCAGTTCTTCTCACAAGATTCTGTGGAACCGATAATGAAGTAGGGGACAATATTTACAAATCCAGAACATAGAATGGAGCATGACCAAAGTTTTATTACTAATGCAACCATGCATGATAGAAAATATATAAGTGAGCCCAGCCAATTCTGCATCAACTGGTCTCTGTGCCATGAAATTATAGATCGACAAACCACATTTTAGCAATCTTTTGTTCATCATGATTTTGCCTACCCAGCATGTTCTTACTGTTAGTCCCTTATGGGCTCACCTCATGATAAGTCCGAGGAGAATCAACAATCATGCTTTTCACCTGGATAGAAGAAAATTAGTAAACATTGACTCGTAATGAGTTCACAGAACAGAGAGCTGAAGTTTTAAAAAAATAATAACAATAATAATTATAGGCTCATCAACCTAATGTGGCCCAACATACATTCTCATTGAAATAATCTTGCACAACAGAGAGGGTTTGACCCATTGCCCTATGCAAGATAACGGGGACTGCCCCATCTATACCCTCATCTGCTGCAAGAGCAGAGGATTTTGCATGCTCCACTATGTCTTTCCAGGTAGAAAGCAACCCTTTGAGGTCCTTCTGCAATTCCTCCAATGAATGACTGGCTGCCACAGTCCTTACAGTCAAACCAAAACCTGGTGGCTGCAATGTTTTTGCAATGACTCTTAAGCGGGTTCGCTCAACTCCAGTGATCTTTTTTGACACCCCTACTCTATCACAGCGAGTACTCAGAACCTGTAACCCAACAGGAAAAAAGTGATAATTCTTCATCATGGTTATTTCAGTTTCAATCAGGGATTTATCGACATTAACCTAAAATTTTAGTCCACAATCATGAGGAGCACTTTCAGTAGATCACCCTTGTTGAATTTGGCATACTCTGCCTGTATGTATCGGCATAACCATGAAAACTGCCACCAAAACAGGAGGTAGCACTTTCGCATGCCGCAACTGAAGAAACAGGTATGGCCATTAAAATTCAACAAGGGCTAAGGAACAATGGTTCCCATGGTCATTTTCTTTAGAAAGAAGAAATTGGAAATTGGATACATCTACTAAAAACCTGAGTAAATGGATAAAACCCTACCCAGAATCTGCTCTTCAAACATGGATAAGCTGTCAGAGCGGGACCTTTTGTCCCTAATCCCTCCTTAACAACCTGCACAATCACCTTAGTCCCCTTCCAAACGTGAGTCCATTTATTTGTGTCATTGGAAACCTTCAAACCTTCCAGCTTTTCATGCGAAAATTCAGAATCATCAGAATTTTCTATCTCTACAGGAAGGAATTCATTCACAGACTCTTCTTCCATATGGATCCCACCTTCATCAAAATAGTCTTCAACATCAACTTCACCCTCATCATATTCAACTAGACTGCCATTAACATTTGCCATAAGAGTATCAGACATTTCTGCAACCTCAGCTTCTTTCTCATCAAAGTCTTCAGGAATCAATGGTTCAGGCTCATCTTGAAAGTCAACTTCCAAGGAGACATCCGAGATCTCATCCTCACCTGGTGAAGCATGTCCAACGTGGTCTTTCACTTTAGCAGTCACAGATCCATTAATGTTTTGTTTTTTAGTTCTATGGGAAAATGGAGGATAGGCAAATGGTTCTCTGCTAAGTTTGATATCCATAAGTGATGGTCTGGAAAGCCCAATATCAACAAATGCCCCACCCATGTTAGGAACAAGTTTTGTGACCACCCCAAGATATACACTGCCACAATGGACAGTATTCTTAACAGGTTCTAGTAATAATTCCACAAGTTTTTCATCTTCTAGTACAGCAATTCTTTGCATGGTACATACAGAAGAATTGATCAAAATGATAGTGGAGATAGGTTCCTCAGCAGAAGATAGCTTGGTTTCTTCTTCACGTCCCACTTCAATTCCTTGAAAGTTGTTGGTTGGAAAATCTTCACCTGTTTCTTCATTTGGATGAAAGAAGCTATCAGATAAAAAGGAATGGAGTAGCCATGGCTCTTCACAAGGCTGTTCTCGTTCAGGAATTGGTGTGGATGTCTCAGTTTTCAAATTATTGCTATTTTCCTCTATTTCTCTTTTTATATTTAAAACATCCTCTTTTGTTGAATGACCAACAATGGTTGCTTTCCACCCAAAAGTATCAGTAATGAAGCTCCTCAAACTATCCTGTTCACCTGCCAAACCACTGGAAGCATTTAAGTTTCAGCAACACGAGAAGCAGATGAATGGTGAGATACTGTCATAACATGACATATTACCAGGGGAATCAGCTTCATCATTTAACTGCTTCACAGAGTTTTCAAGAAGGTTTCCTGCGTCATTTATCCACGAACCCCACGAAGGAACAGGGACCTTCACAACTTTGTTTTTCAGCCATAAATCCCTCACTATGATCTTCTCATTCAGTTTGCAGTACAAAGGTATTGATAATGAAAACTCTGGTCCCTGCCTCCAAAGTATATCACAGGAAGACCATCTATCTCCTTTTATGAAGTAATTGTATTTGAAATTCATCCCACAAGGTACCTGTGTCAATTGTTTTAGCTTAAATATCTACTTTAATGAGGATAATGTTTAAACATACACCAGTTGAGTATCTAGTCAGATAGAAAATAGAAAAGTTAAGTAAAAGGATTGATGATGAGAATCACTTAGAAACAGGAGACCAAGTGCAAAATCACTTCCATAAAAAGTGACCACATTATAGCTGTCCTCCCCCTACTTGAAGGGTTCTGTGGCTACTTCAAAATGATTTAGTATGCCATGGTGTATCAAGACTAGCATAACGAAAAATTGGGTAGCACTTTCACCTAAATCAGGAAAGGGTAAACGATAATAAAGAAAGATTGTAAACAGAGGGGAAAAAGGAAAAATTCAAAATATTAGTTGTTGACACATTGTTTATCCAAATGTTAAGGGTCCATTGTCTCAAAGCTTAATAAACTTATAAACATTAAGGACCAAAATTCTAGTCCTATTACAAGTGCACATAGAGCTAAAGGTTGCATTAGCACATTACTAGACATGCTTTTTTGTGAAAATTTTAATTTAAAAAAAATTAGTTATTAAAATTATTACTTAAAAAATTCATGAACATTCTAATTTGATTTGCTTTGCTGCTTTTTTCCCAAGGAAACCAAACTAAAAATGAATTTATTATAGTTTCAAAAGAAAATCTCAACTTAAGAACTTATAGATATCGCGGTACCTTTATCTCTGTCTTCCACAAGTTAGACTGTTCCTTAGAAGGAGACATGAGAATGGCCATCCCAGGTTCCCAGCATCCTAAGGCAAGTGAGTCCCCCGTTACATACAGAAGCTGCCCATCGGCTATATCAGCTTCTATACACCATAGCACTTTGCATAGATCCCTGGGTGAAGTGTCCATGTTGTCTGTAATTTGAGAAGAAAAAAACAACTGAAAGGCTAACATATTTATAATAAAGAACTCCATTGGGGAAAAAATTAGATATTAGAGAATAGTCATATCTTTCAAGGTGGTGACATGAAAGTGACATGTCATAAACTCAGTATTTGATGGGAGTTCCATGGGTAATCCTGAGTTGGCAGGTGTCATTGGTGCTCCGCCTCTTTAAGGTCATGTCAAGCATCTTGGGGATGTATTAGCATGTGATACTATTGAAGCTAGAATTTTGCTCTTTTTGAGGGAGCTCACAATTATATCCAGCACTTTTAATGATCATTTAATTTTTGAAGGTGAATATTTCTCTGTATCTCTAGGTGCACAGGCTTCTATGTGCCTTCCTGGCATCCGCAATATTACAAAGCATAATTATCCATCTTTATAATAATCTAGCTGATGCCTGGCTCATGCTTGAAGATCAGCCAATAATACGGCTAATTACCTAGCTAAAACTGTTATCTCTTGGTGAACAGGCTCCCATGTTAGGCAATTCTATGGCTAACATCTGTAGAATGTCTCACCAAGTAATGAAGTTTGCAACCATACCCCAGAGGTTTGCAAGCCAAAAACAAAGGGAAAATATCGAAACACCCTTTCCATATTGTTTTATATTTAAAAAACCCATTGACTACCTCTCATTTCAAAAAAAACCTATCAAAAACAAATATATATCTTTTTAACCATTACTGACAGTATCCATTAACTTTTGGTTAAAACAGTATAGTATTCCGAGAATACCCCTTACACAATGGTGACTCTCGGAACAAAAGTATACATTATTCCAAAAATTCCTTTAACAATGGAAACTCTGACTTAGAAAATATAATATATAATAGTCTATTAACTGTGCACATTGTTTGATTTCTAATCTTTATTAACCTATCCAGCTTTCATATTTTATACTATCAACTGTAAACATTGATAAATATTTCATCTGACTTGTTAGAAGATTATTACTTTGAAAAATAAACTTGCTCCAAAAAAACAAAAAGGTATGCTAAAGGCATTTTTAGAATAAGTTAAACTTTTCCTCCCAAATGACACTGGTTTGTAAGGGTACTTTTAGATATTTTACTTTTTTAAACAAAAGTTGATGGAACCGTCAATCATGGGTTATAAAGATATATTTCTGTGTTTACTGAGGTATTTTCATGAAAGTTAGACAATGGGTTTTTATGATATAAAAAAAAAAAAGGGTTTTAATATTTTCCCAAAAATAAATAGGAATTAAGCCTGAATCCCATTTTAAGACTTTCTAGGCAAGAAGATTGCACAAATTTCACTCACATGGAAAAAGAAAAACACAAAAGCAACAAAATAAAAGTCTATCCCAATAATAGTAAAATGTCACCAGAAAATATTACCGTTCCTTAAGGACATAACGGGTGAGCTCGAAAGGCAAGTAGAAAGACCTACATGCAGTCTGATTTTGAAAGCACTTTTCCCCCGCAATCTATGCAATAGATGGCTGCCAACATCAAAAGAGTTAAGCTATTTTAAAAGAGCAGGGAAGACCAAGAAAATAACATTTCCTATTTTTCCATTTTCAGCACCTGCGTAATTCACTATTATCGCCGGTGGTGAAGAAAGAGCTTTGCTATAGTGGAAATGAATGTGACAAATCCAGAAAGTTTACACGTTCATAGTTGTATCATGGCAGCAGAATAAGTTAAAACGAACTGAACTAATGCTAGTACCCATACTCTTCCACGGAGAGAAAGGTGCACGAAAAAAAATAAAAAAAAAAGAGGTTGTACTACCGTCCACCAGAGAGATAGAAGTTGCACAATGGAAATACCAAAAAAAAATATTAAAAACGATAACAGGCCAAATCGGATAAAACTACGAAATTGTCTAATAGTCTGTTGAAGTGTACTGTAATCAAAGAACAATTACTATGTTGTTGAAGGAAAAACATATAAAAACACACAAAATCAACATGTGTAGCTGAAACGCCGACAAAAGGAAGTAAATAAGCAGAAGACAGTAAACTGAGAGAGAAAAAAAAGCATAGGCACCTTTCGAATACACAGCTCAGAATCTCAATTTAAGCAATTAAAGATATTGCATACTCGACAAGAAAAAAGGAAGGGGAATGAGCGCGAAATTACGGGGATAGAATCCTCTCCGAGGCGAGCTGTGAAGGTCGAGAGACACCACAGTGACCGACCATAAACGGCAGAAAACGAAGCTCGGACACTTCCATCGCCACGTATACGAGTTCAGAACGATGGTAGGGGAAACGCAAACACCGAACCTATAACGGAGTTCAATAGTGGACAGGGCACTGCCGAAACCGAAACGAATACTAAACTCGCCATCCCCCTCAAGCAGACTAAGTTGATAGAACCACTGACAGTCTGAAATGGAGGGATGCAGTAGAGAGAGAAGTGAAAGAGCGGCTCAAGAGATAAAAGGTAAGCCGTTGGCGCTCTCCGGTGTGCACGTGAGAAGTACTGAACACGTACACTAATATCTTGCGTGGGTGCACCTCATAGGGATGCACAACTCAAACTTAATTTTCTTAATTTAATTTTATATTTACTAATTATAATCTGAACGACTATCCCATCTAAATGGCACAATCAATCCTTCTAAAAAAAATCGGCTCTTTTCTGAAAAAAAAAACTTCAGGAGAGAAAAAACAATATAAACCTAATTAAGTCCGTTTAAGTTAGGTGCACCCAATTTCCATACTTTTATTGAAATTCATGAGGAAAAAACATATATAGACCAACATCCTTATAAATTTGGGGCACATTTTTAAAAAAATTAATTTTGAACTAAGTGTCTTAAATTTGATTTGTATTGTATAATATTTTATGATTTTATCCCTCTATTTTATGAGTTATGAGTATAATAAATTAAGCTTATTTTCATACAAGATTAATTGTGGAGAAAAAACTATGGTGTTATTGTAAATATAGTAAAATAAAAATACTCTTATAAAATGCAAAAATAATCAAATGTGGTCATAAATCTAAACAAAATTTTCCCTATTGTTTGGTCTTTTCTTGTCCTTCCCAAAAAAATGGTATCTTAGTTGTTTTTAGGGTCTTACCTCTTTGAATAGACAACATGACAAGTTTCATGTAACCCCTGAGACAATAGGAGAAGTCTCTTCTTTACATCGTTGATCCAATAAGAACTTGATGAAGTTTATAGTGTCCAAGCCAATCACCCGTATACATTGAATCATTCTCCCATTTACATAAAAACATTGTTGCTTATCTTTGAACTTGTTTCACATAGAGAGGACGAGGTCTATAATTTAAAGTAAATTACCAATATATTTTAAATGCATAATGAGTTTGTATATTATTTATTTTTAGAGATATAATTTCATTGATTATAGATATTTTTCAAAGATAAGTTCTCCTCTTGTTGCATTAGAGGGTGGGTTGGGACCATCATGTCACATGACATGTTTTATTTCTTAACTTAACTGCCGTGTCTTCTTTTTGAAAAACCTTATATTCAAAGTAATAATCATGGGATATGTTTAATTTTAAATGTTACCCTAAACATATGTCTTTGTAATAGTCTAATGTATGTGTTCGACTTTAAGTCTAATAAAATGAAATAAATATCATGAAAATATTTATAAAATTCATCTTAAATCCTCCAAAAAACTATACATATATTATACAATTGAAACAAAAAAATCACCAGTACGTACCTTTCATCTCAAATAATAAAATTAAACATGAAGTTCACAAGATCACCTTTGAGAATTCTTTTACAAAGTGTACATTAGCATGCCTTCCTTGTAAAACTAGATTACTAATAGAAATTGAAAAGATTTACAATTTAATCACTATGAAGGATGCATCCTCCAAGGAGAGATACATCCTTTGAGAAAAATACATCTCCTTAATAGATGTACCCAGAGATATACCCTTTTAAGAAAACTAAGTCCCCTTATTCCCAAGAGATGTGCTGATCATTATTCTTTGTATTGACATCCAAATGACAAAGGTATCTACAGGTGGATTCTACGCTCATAAACACATGGAAATTTTATTTTATAAAAAAAATTATTTGAAACCACAAATTTCAATATAATGAAAGTCAAATTATTTCTAGAATTATCCAGAAAAATTTTGCAAAAAATTGAATAGTTGATTGAAACAGTTAGTTAGTAGAGTTAATGTAAAGCAATATCGGAATCAAGAATGACAAAATTAAAGGCGAAAATCTGGAAGTTAGAAACAAACAGTTATATTTTCACTCAATATTGAAAAAAAAAACATCAAAGGCATGTTTAGTAAGTTTTTTGGGAGCTAAAAACTCCTCTTTGAATGAAAGAGCAACTTTTTGGATAACAAATGTGTCTGGATATATTTCTTTCTAGATAAATTTCTCTTGAATAAGAGATTTAAGTGTTTTGAATGAGCTCCAAACTTTTCCAAAGATGTCTTTTAAAGAGCTATCTCAAAGAGTCCTTTATCAAAGACCATAATCAAATGCAGCCTTAGACAACATTTGGCTAAGCTTATTGATAAAGGATTCTTTGAGATAACTCTTGAAAGAGTGCTCTTTGGAAAAACTTCGTTTAAAACTCTTTCAAAATACTGAAATATCTTTTTAGAAGAGATGTTTATCTAGAAATAAGTATATTAAAAAACGACTCTTTCATCCAAATAAGAGCTTTTGACCTCTAAAAAGCTTGTGTTTAACTAAGTTTTTTGTAGGCCAAAATGTTACAAAGGAGCAAAGGAACAAGGCAACACCAGCTACGGAAGAGCAACCGAACAAAGCAACACCAGAAACCAGATATTCTAGAAGAGCTCCAAAACCGAATTCTAAGTATAGGACGGTTAAGGAGTAACAAGAAAATAAGGAGTAGCAGCTACGATATTCAAAATGAAATGGAGTTATGATAGTTGTAATATAACTACACATGTATTTAAACTTCAAGGAACTAAATCAAAAGTTTATCGAACAATTTACCAGTAATTAATTCTTAGACTTCGTCTTCTTCTCTTCCCTCACGAAGACCAGCAAAAACTTCACGACCCTGACTGGGACCTCTATCATAAAAGTTGCTCTTAGGATGGAAAAAAAAAAAAAAGAAACTGCTCATTGAAACAAATGTGTTTGGATGCATTTTTTTTTTTGATATATTTTCCTCGATAAAAGAGATTTACTGTTTTAGAAAAGCTCCAAAATAAAATTTTTACGAAGAGGAATACTTTTAAAGAGTTATCTCAAAAGAGTCCGACTCTACTCGAAAAACTGTTTTGAAAAGAGTGGTAAAATACAAATGAAAAGGCGTTTAGCAGTTCAAATAAAAGATAAAATAAAAACTATCTTACCATTAATCTTATCTACACTACCAACTAGTTGGATTGAAAGTAAAAACTCATAGTAAAACTCATAATACTAAAATCTTTTTTTTTTCTTTTGAAAAGTGGTAATAATACAGGGGGGATGTGGTAGGTAAAGGGAGCCCACACACGATTTTATTCCCAAAAGTTTTTGGAGTGCCTTAAAGCATTTTGCAGGGTACCTAGTTCCAACAATAAAATTCCGGAGATCTTGTTTTTAAAGAGAAAAAAACTCACGAGACTGAGAATCTCTGCCAAGTGCAGCACCCCTTTATTGACATCGTGCATTTTTAGCTTTTGCATTTATTAAATCTAAAAAACCTTTTTAACCAAGATAAAAAAAAAACTTGATATTGGAAATGCCTCCACGTCGGATAAAATTCACTCTCGTGACTCGCTCCAAGTCACGGGTGTCCCAAGAAGCAACGTCGTTTATACTCTGCACTCGAATTGTCATCAAATTTACGTCATCGCCACTTTCTCCGAGTCTCCCCGAGTCGACGGGTCGACGGGTGGTCTGTCCGACTCGGAAGGTCGTTTTTACGGGTGCGTGTTACACGCTTCTCACCCATCACTCTTCTCGTCATAAATTAAAATAATTCCCGCGTTTTTTTAATCGTTAGGTAAAAGGACAGTAGAGTCCATGCATCACGAGTTCGTGATTGTAATCAAATTTATTATGGAAAATCGAAAGTAGCAGCCGGTGACTGCGGTCCGATGTGGACTTTTGTTGAAACTCCGGGCGAGAGAATGACTTGTTCCCATGCAAAAGCCAATAAAAAAATTGCCTCCGCGAGACGCCTAAGTTGAAACTCAATTAATCTTCCTTTGGATGCATCCTCCTTGAAAAGATCTTTGGGTCTAACCGGGCTGCTGCCCTCCTAACTTCATTTCCAAATTAAGTCTATGTTGCTTCCACGTCTACATAAGTCCTACTTATTATATTAGAACAAGGTCATATTTATCTTTCTCATTAAGTACTTATATTTAGTTAAATTTAGCTGCTAGATTCTTAAAGCCAATTAACAACCACCCACCCTTTGGACTAGGGGTTTGTCGTGCATGGCTTGCTAAGAGAGGTGTCACCTAAAAGGGTTTTTGTTACTTATACCTATTAGGAATGTACTAAACCGTTTTTTAAAGTCTTTTTTAGTACTTAAACTTGATATGCATTGGACTTTAAATTCAATACACCTTCTCAAGACACTAAAAGTTGTTAACTTTCTCATAGAAACAACTAATTGGAAGAAAACTTGAATCAGGCTTTCTTAGGGGCCTGGATAGTAAAAAGTGAAGTAGAGCTTTGATTCCATACGATAGACTAGAACTACAACAACGAAGCATTAGCTAGGGATTAGCTGGGGATTCGATAATGGATAGTACGTCAGAGCTACAGTGGCCAATAGTAACGTAAAACTATGACAGTGTACAATCAACTGTACATTTTATACCAAATAGTAAATTGGAGCCATGACAGTGAATCGCAAGTTGGAGCTTCCGGATGTGTAAGTTGGATGGTTCAGCACCCATGGGTGATTCTTGCCCTTTTTACGTAATTAGTAGGTAATTTATGACAATATTATTTAAAATAATTAATTCAAGAATTCGATGAATAAACCATTATTTTAAAACCAAACAACCCGCCCGATTCGACCGAGTTCAATTGGAACGGGACTTTGAACAATTTGGTTTGCTCAAAGACCTAGAAATGGTAATAAACCGTTGACAGGTCGGTTTTGAGTGGTTAAACTGTTGAACGGGAATCGGATTGGACCGGTTGAACCGGTTTACTTATTTTTTTAGTATTTTAATAGTTTTTTATATTTTTAATCTTGTTTTTTGTATATAAAAATCTTATTATATATTTTTTAATGAGAAACAACTCATACCGGTTGAACCCGGTCGATCCGGTTGAACCGGAAGCTCTACCCTTTTAAAACATTAGAATAAACTCTTAAACCATTTTAAAGAGGAGCAAAAGGATTCAAATTAAACAAATGAATGGCACTTACGTAATTATCTGCAGGAGAGATGGCATATTATAAAAACCAGAGCCACCGGGAGTCCGGCAAGGAGATTTCTTTTTCCACAGCAGCCATCCGAGCTTTTTAGAAAAATAATTATCATAAAAGGAAATAAAATAAATAGGAAAAACAGCGGGCACACCACTGTCGAGCCTCCAGGCCGAACTCGCCGCTGTCCGCTCTTGCGCACGCTTCTCGCCCCTCCTCTCTCTCTCTCTCTCTCTCTATAAATACGTCGAGAGGGTCGAAATCGGAGGCGCACTCGCCGATCATCACCAGTGTGGTCTCTCCCTCATTTATATCCTCTCTGCTCCCCTTCGACATTCTCATCCATGGCTTCAGCCGACAACGGCCAAACCTTCGATCACCGTGATGTCTTTGTGAACGTGTACTCGCGCCTCAAAGCCGAACTCCTCGAAGATCCGGCTTTCGAATTCACGGACGAGTCTCGGCAATGGGTCGAAACCGTGAGTGTTCTTGCATCTTCTTCGTCCGCATTTTGTCTTGATTTGCTTTTTCACGAGATCTGCGTTGGAAATTCCTCGGATTCGAGCTTTTGGTCGAACAAGTTTTCTTTTGCTTTTTCTTTTTTTCTTTTTGGTCTTTGTAAACGTGTTCTTCTATCTGTCGTCTGTTACTTCGAGTTACGGTTTTGTTTTGTTGGTCTGTCTGATTTCCAAGTTTTGGTGCTCTTTTGAGTTATTACTGACATCCATTAACTTGAGTTCGTGTTCTGATCATAAATTTGCGGCTGTTTCAACTTGTTGGATTAATTTGATTTTTCTCAGAAATTCGCTTTTTCTCAGAAATTCGCTTTTGTAAATTCGTTTATTTTGTAGTCATCGTTGACTCGTCTACCTTGTAAGCTGAAAAGTTTCTTTCTTTTGGTGCGATATTTACTTCTTTTTATTTCTTTCTTGTCTTTATTTTCTGTTACGGAGTTTGTTGCTGTTTAGTTATTGTTCACAGAAAGAAAAACTTTTTATGTACTCGAGTTTCCTTTCCGGGATCTTATGTTGCATCTTTCCATAAGCATCAATGTCTTTTAAATTTCAAGAAAAAAAGTTGACGTATGATTTCTAAAAAAGCTGTATCTCGCATACGAATCAAGTAGCTTCAACGAAGACCTCTGTCCGGATACAGATGCAATCTTAAGTATTTCACTTCATACATTGTTTTTTCTCGACACTTTATTAAGACTACGTCATCAGCTTATGTGTTTGTGCATAACCCCTAGTCTTTAGCCTGCATTTGGTCCCTGGTACTTCATTTCATAATAACATAACATGGTATTCTTAAAAGTTTCTATCTGCTTATGTTAGTAAAATTTCTATTTGCTTATGTTCTTAGAAGTTACTATATGCTTATGTTCTTAGAAGTTACTGTATGCTTATGTTCTTAGAAGTTACTGTATACTTATGTTCTGAAACATTTCTATATGCTTATGTGAATTGATCTGTCTTTGCGTGTTTTGGCAGATGTTGGACTACAATGTGCCTGGAGGTGAGAAATTGGCTGTCACGTTTTGATTTCAGCAATGCTTTCTGGTTGGTATTTGCCATTTAGTGCATCAGCGGTATATCCTCATGGATGGATGAGTCTCGTGATGCCATCTGACCTATGGAGAGTACAACTGGGACATGCTCATTGTTATTACTTCTGACTAATTATGCTCTTGGCAGGGAAGCTCAACAGAGGACTCTCAGTGGTTGACAGTTACAGGCTGTTAATGCATGGAAAACCATTGGATGAGCATGACATCTTCCTGGCCTGCGTGTTGGGGTGGTGTATTGAATGGGTATGTATGGTTTTGTTGACATCTGCTGGTGGAAAATTATTCCACAAGTCCTTGCATCATCCTGTCAAGAGTTTTTGCATGTTACAAGATGGCATTACAACTTGTTGTTCATTTTTCTTGCAGCTACAAGCCTATTTCCTTGTCCTTGACGATATTATGGATGGATCGCTGACCCGTCGAAGCCAGCCTTGTTGGTACAAAGTGCCTAAAGTATGTCCTGCTCTGAAGTTCTGCTTGCCTTTGACTTAGTCTTTTTGTGATTTATTGGCTTCTTGCTATGTCCACCTGTTCTGTGTTTTGATTTTCCACTGAGAAATATTCCTCTTATCTTGCCAAAAGTAAGTTGGCATTCCAGTTTCTAGTGGCATTTCCAGTTTAGAAAGATACTCTCATTTTTATTCAATGATCCGTGGATTTATGCTCTCACATGAGATAAAAGTAGTAATTTTAAAAGAAATTGGATCTGCGCTCTCATTCGCTTATATGCTGATGCTTTTTGTGAGAGGAAATAATGCTTATTACAGCTAATCTTGTTGTGAAAAGTTAAAAAACTGGTGTTTTGAAATGAACATGTTTAGTGCAGGTTACTCATATTTTCCCCTTAAAAGAATTTTCTGACCACCCAGTTGATATGCCATTTGTTTTTAAATTATGTGGTATTTTTATTACCAGGTTGGTTTAATTGCTACAAATGATGGTATCATGCTCCGTAACCATATCCCAAGGATGCTCCGGAAACATTTTAGAGAGAAGCCTTACTATGTTGACCTTTTGGATTTATTTAATGAGGTGATCATCTTTGCATAGTGTTTCTTTGATTACTTTAAGCTTTCAAACAGAACTGACCACATTGTTGTTAAACGTTATTAAAAACTGTTTTATTATTTGTTGTGCTTTTGGCAGGTTGAGTTCCAAACAACTTCTGGACAGATGCTGGATCTTATTACTACACATGAAGGAGAAAAGGATCTGTCCAAATATACCTTTCCTGTGTATGTACAAATAAACTGCTGTAAAAATCCTACTGTTTTGAAGTTTTAAGTCCTTTGATTCGTTGAATGATGAGGGCCTGTTTCTGTTTTTTTAGCACTTATAAAAGAGTAAAAAATAGGAAAAGATATGTAAAGCAAGTTTTTTGTTTACTTTTGTCGTGCAGAGACAGTTGTCAGTGTCTAATGGGAAAGTAAACTTATTCCCCTGACTGATAACTTCATGCTTCTTTGTTTAACCAGTTGCAAATGTGTGAACATATGCGTGTTGCATTATCTGATTAGGAACAATTGTTAAACTGCTTGGGGTGCTCTTTTACTACAGTTGGTTTGATTTTTGTGTAGTGTTGAGATTTATATGTAAATTCATTTTGCATATGTTTTGTAAATGTGAAGCATTGCCAGAGTATACTGGTCTTTCTCTATTTTTATCTGATTTAAATTTTTTAGTAGTTAAACAGCTTTTAACTCTTTCTTTTGAATACTTGAATTTTCATGCAGCTATCGCCGCATTGTGCAATACAAAACAGCTTATTACTCTTTCCATCTTCCAGTGAGTAACTTGTTCTTCTCCTTTTTATTTAATTTTGGTTAAATGTGATTGTGCATGCACACACAAACTCTACTCATATCCTGGTGGGACGTGAATCAAAGGCTTCACAGGAGAAGTATCCTATCCTCCATTTAACTAGAGGCTACTCCAAGTAAATGTTACCATTCCTAGGTGCTGGTGTTTTAATTTAAACCAGTTACTGTTCATCATAAATACTTGTTATGCAGCTTACGGTGGGGCTTGTTATGGCTGGTAATAGAATGTGTCTTGAAAGAAAGAACAAAAGATGTTTTTTTCTCTTATGTTGTTTAGAGAAAAGCAAATTCCAAGGGGAGATTTCTTCTTTTTTTTTTTGGCTTTTGATAGGAAGTAGAAAAGAAAAGTTGGGATGAAAACATAAATTTCAATTTCTTTTACCAGTTTGCCTCTTGATTAGAATTCTTCAGCTTTTTGGAACTTATATGTGCTGGCAATAGGTTGCATGTGCGCTGGTTATGGCAGGTGAAAACTTGGACAACTTCACAGAAGTGAAAAACATTTTGATTGATATGGGAACCTACTTCCAAGTTCAGGTAATTGTCAAGGACTCTGTACTTTTCCGGCCCACTTACTGCATTACTCTTCGTATTATACATCTAAACTCTTCCCATTTTCTTGTACTTAGGATGATGTTTTGGACTGCTTTGGATCTCCTGCTGTTATTGGAAAGGTACCTGAGCCTTTACCTTGTTCAGTCCTGATTCTTCCCTCTTTTAGAAGATGGACTTGCTAATCTGGTTGTGCCTGTGCTTTGGTTATCAGATTGGAACAGATATTGAAGATTTTAAGTGCTCTTGGCTGGTGGTGCAAGCTCTTGAGCGTGCGAATGAGGAGCAGAAGCAAGTGCTATATGTATGTGTAGCTCCTTTGTTTCAAAACATTATATTGGCTGCCTTTTCTATTAAACTAGTATTTATTTTTGCTGACCAACAAAGTTCATCATCAGGAGAACTATGGAAAGTCAGATGCGGCCACTGTGGCGAAGGTGAAGGAGCTCTATAAGGAGCTGAATCTTCGGGTTAGGTCCCATCCCCTTTCTTGATCATTCACAATTTCCTATAGAGAAAAATTACTTATTTAATCTTTTGTACTCTATTGTTCGCCAGGCTGTCTTCGACGAGTACGAGCTCTCGATGGTTGAGCGGATAAAAGCCACAATTAACGCCCAGGAAAGCGAAGCAGTCAAGGAGGTGTTGACATTATTCTTGAATAAGATATTCAAGAGAGAGAAGTAGGGACCTGCTCTGGGAACCAATGTAGCAGTCGCGGCGTTGGAAGCCTGGCTTCCTGAAGTCGGAAAAGGTGTTAAGAAAAGTAGTCGGAATCCATTTTGTTGTTTTGAAAGCCATTTAGTTGTTTTGAAAGCCATTTTGTTGTTTTGACGGCACCCCGTTGTGGGTATTTATCTATGGAAATTATTGCTTTCATTAGTGTTCAACATTACTTCCTTTCATCAATCATAGTTCTTTGGCCTGCTTATCTCGTCTTCTTTTGGGAACTCCGGGCTGTGTAGTTGGGTTGATCGGTGTACCAAACTCCAAATGAAATGAAACGGAAATTTATTTTTTATTACCCGTAAAAATTATTTAATTATAAAAAAACTAACTATTTAAAAAATTAATCGGATAAAACAGAAATAAAACATATTGCAACCCCACAAAAAAGCCGTGTTCGCTGCGATCAATCTGTAATGCACACAGCGGCATAAATAAATGACTTGCTGCCTAGGGAAGTACCAAAAGACTTGAGTGATTCATGTGTGACAATAAATTACTCGATAAATATTAAAAAAGTTATAAATGAATTATAAAGCTATGTCCTCCACTAATCTAAATTAATCATGCGACCAGGTAAGTATTTGGTTCTATTATTTTGTTTCCATGTGACAACTCAAACTATCACAATCAATTTGTGGATCTTGTTAACTTATCCAGTAATCATTTTTAAACTCACGAATGATAAAACTTAGAAGTCTGATTTATTTTTTACAATAATTAAACACGTTCTCGCAAGCCAAGTCTCGTCAAAACAGATACAAAGATATAGCATAAAAAGTATAAGCTTTAGATATTAACGTTAATTATGGAAAGCAAAGCTCATTTTGTCTACTGCCACGTGACAAGTGACTAGTCGCCTACGGCGTCGCAAGGCGCAGCCCCTCGAAGCCGCCACCCAACCCAAGTCAAACCTCGACGAAAGCTCGCCACCGCGTCAATACCGTCGTACATCCAATCATCATCAAATCCCGAAAAAGACATTCATCTCCCCGATCCGATTAAACTTCATAAACTACTAACCGATACATAATCATAATTAATTAATTTAATTTTAGTGAGTACGAACAAAAGGCCTGTGATCCATATATTAAAAAAGCGTCTCAAATGAGTGTTATACTGAACGGGGTTTTCCGGTTCCAGACATAATTATCTCAAACTCGAATAAATTCTTTCTTTGGACCCAAAATATTCCAGTTGACCCAGTCAAACCGGAACTCTGTCTCGTTTAAATGTGCATGCACGGCTACGCGTGGTAAGATTCTATTATGAGAATGAAAGAAGCATAAGACTTAGGTCTTCAATGATTTTTTTTACCTTGATAATATATCAGTATAATGAAGTTATATATAAAGAAAATCTATTTGAATGAAGTAAACCGGACCGGGTCGGTTTAGTTTTTCTATTAGACTTCGGAATCTCGGATTACTCATCCGTTAATTAACCGAGATTTGAAAAATGTAATTAAAATTTAAAAACGAGCTAATTTCTGAGGGGGAAGACCGAAGAAGGAAGGAGTGACGAAGGCGGCTCTTTCTGTCTCCGTCTTTGCTTCAGTCGCAGCGAGTTCCTTGTGTCTCTCCCTTGTCTTGATGGTCTATTAGATCTTCTGAACAGCTAGGGTTCGCGACTTGATGATTTTCTTCAGTTGAGAATCATTTCAGCGGAATTCCTGTTCATGTGATTCATTCATTTGTTTTTCTTCTTCTTCTTCTCAGTAATATTCTTTCATTTCTTTCTAGAAATTGTGGGGTGGGAGCGTAGTCTGGTGTTGTGAAGCTGGAAGGAGAGTTTTTTGTAATTAATTTTTTTTTTAAAAAGAGATTCAGTTTGACTTTCTCTGTTACGCCTTTCCCGAGCTCGATTATGGTGATCGTGTTCGACTTTGCTGTTCGCTGCATATGTTAGCGGAGTGCTGCAGTTTGTAAATGAAGTGAAGTTTTGATTTCGTGAGTTTCTTTGTGGAGTACATGATCCCTTTCTTTTTTCGTTACGTACAGTGTTAACTTTGTCTTAATTTGCTTGTGATCGTTTCTTCATTTTGTATTGGACTGTTGAGGAAGTTGAGTTTCCCCGATACCCAAAGTGAGAGCCACCTGATCATTTATCGATTTTCGCTTAATTCCTTCGATTCTACAATTTCGAAAGTTCCGGCGAGATAACTTCCCTCTGTGACGTTTCCTTTGCGTTGCACTGTCTTCTAGCTTTTCTGCAACTGAAAAAACTAAGTTGCTTTCCTCCTTCTTTATTGCTCGTGCTTTTATCTTTGCCGCTTTCCCTCCTGTAACGGTTTCGATAATATCTTCTTCCTTTTGCGCAGATCACATTTATCTGCAAATTTTTCCGTTTTGTCACATACTTTCACATTTGTGTACATTCATCAAATATGAAGCTCTCCGTGCGCGTAATTGAAGCGCGCAATCTGTCCGCCATGGATCTCAATGGGTTTAGCGACCATTATGTGAGGCTCCAGCTTGGGAGGTCAAGGTCCAAGACGAAGGTCGTGAAGAGAAATTTGAATCCTTCGTGGAATGAAGAGTTCAGTTTTCGAGTTGAAGATCTTAATGAGGAGCTGACCGTTTCTGTCTTGGATGAGGATAAATTCTTCCATGACGATTTAATTGGCCACTTCAAGGTGCCTGTTTCAAATGTTTTTGATGCGGAGAATAAGACTCTAGGACCCGCCTGGTATCCCCTGCAGCGCAAGAATAAGAAGTCGAAAAGTAGGGACTGTGGTACGTCTTCTTTGTCATTATCTCTGTTATGTTGTTCGCTTTCTGTTCTCCTAGCTTTCACTATTCGGTCCTTGATTTTAGCTGAGGAAATAGTGTTCTTCTTTCGAATTCTATTGTGTTCTTTATGAACTGGGCCGATGTTGTTGTTGTTGATGTTGTTGTTGTTGTTGTTGTCTTCGCCTTCGTTGACTTTAGTTATTATTTTTAGTATCTTAGTTTTTTTTTGATGATGTACTTTTCTCCTCCTGTCCGTTTTTATTCTGTCTGACCCAGAAACTGCTCCATACTAATAAAATATTTTCACTTGAACTACAATGCTACTACTGACATTTTTTTGGAGAAACATGATTCGTTCGAAAAGTTCTGTGATTTGTTTTGTAGTTATTGCTTAAAATAAAACTAAAACATAAATTCCGGGTCAGTTATTGACCAACTTTTACAAGTTTTATTTGACAATG
The DNA here is from genome assembly GCA_022405105.1 of Aristolochia contorta. Taxonomy (NCBI): domain Eukaryota; kingdom Viridiplantae; phylum Streptophyta; class Magnoliopsida; order Piperales; family Aristolochiaceae; genus Aristolochia; species Aristolochia contorta. The sequence continues at coordinate 16,406,480 of CM039668.1, read as the reverse complement.
TTCGTAGCTGTTTTTTATCTGCAGGTGAGATTCTTCTTGCTTTATCTTTGGCCCCACGCATCTCCTTTATCGATCAAATGTCCACGCCTATACACTCAAGTGATGATCAACAACAAACCCCAAATGAAATACCTGATAATGTAAAAAGAGAGTTACAGTCAGAGACTCCCAATGGTCCAATGCTAGACAACGTAGCTGCAAAGGATGAGAAGTCATATGCACAAAATTTTGCTGATCGCCTTGTTCAATTGTTTGTAGGCAGGAACATAGAAACAGTTGCTACTAGTAATGATTTACAAAAAATGACCTCTCACCCAGAGCTTCCTGAGAACAAAACCAAAGACGTCCCGTCTACAACTAACTTTGATGAAGCAATGAAGACTATGGAATCAAGAGACCAAGAAAGAGAAATTCCAAGCAGTTTTCCTGGGGTGCTTCTTGACCAATGTTATGAAATCATGCCAGCAGAACTCAATTCCCTTATTTTTGGTCCTGGTGCAAAATTTATGAAATCTTTGCATGAGCTTCAGGGAACAACTGATGTCCAAGAAGGACCTTGGAGTTTTGAGAATGGTGGTGGCAACTTAAAAAGAATTGTTACGTACACAAAAGCTGCCACTAAGTTAGTTAAAGCTGTAAAAGCTACAGAAGAGCAGACTTACCTGAAAGCTGATGGGTCGAATTTTGCAGTTTTAATTAGTGTGAGTACCCCAGATGTTCCATATGGGGCTAACTTCAGGGTTGAACTACTCTTCTGTATAATGCCAGGCCCTGAATTGCCATTAGGAGATCAATCATCACGGCTGGTGATATCATGGCGCATGAATTTCCTACAAAGCACTATGATGAGAGGTATGATTGAAGGTGGGGATCGACAAGGTC